>UFQX01002654.1:0-25626 GCA_900497675.1 Arapaima gigas
TGTGTATTGGATGTATGTCGGGTGTATATTGTGTGTGTATTGGATGTATGTCGGGTGTATATTCCTCATAATGCAGATTATATACATTACATTTAGACTCCTCCACTTTACCAAGGCGGAGGTTTCTAAGGTATTTTGCAGAAGGCCGGTGAGGCCGAGGAGCCCCCGGGCCCAGCGGGGTCTTGTCGGTGTTGGACTGTGGCCATCGGTGAGGCCGACTGTGACTGTCACCGTCTCCTCCTGCGGTGGTGGCTTTCGGATGGTGCTGATCATTATGGTAATGAAGTCGTCTCCTCCTCATGGGTCTGATGGCTGTGTTGCTTGCTGGGCTGTAATCGGCCTGAGATGCAATTCGCTTGTCGAGTGCCGCACTTTTCCAGCTCAGCCACGTCCGTGTGTGTGTGTGTGTGTGTGTGTGTGTGTGTGTGAGATAGGAGGGCCTTCAGGGACATGTCAGTGTGTAGAGCTGTGTGAGAGTGTGTCTGTAAGTTTGGAGATGTCTCATATTGTGACAACATGTAGATGGATATGTTAATGTCTATGTGGGAGGGTTGTGGGCCTGGAATACTGCTGTGTGTGTGTGTGTGTGTGTGTGTGTGTGTGTGTGTGTGTGTGTGTGTGTGTGTTTGTGGGGGCTTTGTGTCAGGTTTGTGTTTCCTTGCTGCCAGCTGTGTGCTCCCTTTTGCAGTGGGGGAGTCCGGTGGCAGTGCCAGGGCTATGCAGGCTCTGGGTGCGAGGCAGCGCTTTGCTGCAGTTGCGTGGGAGGATTNATGTGTGTGTGTGTGTGAGTGTGTGTGTTTGTGGGGGCTTTGTGTCAGGTTTGTGTTTCCTTGCTGCCAGCTGTGTGCTCCCTTTTGCAGTGGGGGAGTCCGGTGGCAGTGCCAGGGCTATGCAGGCTCTGGGTGCGAGGCAGCGCTTTGCTGCAGTTGCGTGGGAGGATTCACAAGGTGCCCCCCCGCAGTACCGCCAACACCGAGGACAACCTGGCCACTAATCCTGCCCTCTAATCCCGATTTGTGCGATTTGGTCAGGTCCTGTCGCACGTGTTGCTGAAGTGAAACAGGGGACATGGCGACTCGCCCCGTCCGGGGACCTGGCCACCTGAGGGGTTCAGGAAGGTCACTGTTACTGTGGAAACCGCACCGGTGCAACAAATCCCGGAGGGGAGGGGTTCCTTTTCCTTCTGAGTGACAGGGACCTCGTTTCACAGTGAGGATGACTTCTGGTCACCTCGTGAGCCCCTGGGTATCCCGTAGTGGAGGAAGGGGGCGACCACATTCAGCCCTGTCCTCCCTCAGGTCCTCCTTTGCAAATTCAACAGGAACACCTGCGAAGCCCCGAGGGAGAAGAACCAGAACCCGTGTTCTTTGGTGTCCGCGGCAAGGTGCCTGTCACCTGCCTGTGCGGTGCAGAGGGCTGTGGGAGGGTGGTTGCCATGACAACTCCCCCATGCCATGTTTACAGCGGCTGACCTGCTCTGTGTGGCTGGAGTAGATTAACTTGGCCTGAGGGAGAGCGCCGGATAGATGAATGCTGCCTGAAGGGGCCCAGGAGCCCACAATTCTCAGCCCACACATTTATCAGAGAATTCCGGCATCCTCAAGTCCTCCAGTTGACATTCATCACTCAATGCCCCCCCCCCTGCTGGGAGGGGATGGGACCAGCAATCAGGAAGGGGGGGGTTGCTGGTGGGCAGGTACGCTCCAAAACTCTCCAATCAGTCACCACCATGACAGGAGATGGAGAGGAGGCTTGGCAGAGGGGTGCAGTCACACGGGGGTAGCTGCCAGGTCCTAGTAATGTACCGTAGCTCAGTCCTGTGCCATCGGGGACCTGGTGGGACTGCGGTGGCCGAGCGCCCGAGTAAACATTCCTGTTTGGACCCCGCGGGTCTCGTTGGGGTGGACGTGAGCGGTTAGCGTACAGCCCTGCCGGGTTGAGCATTTCTGGTTGCTGAGCGACACTCTGCTGGTGGTCGTAGAGTGAGCAGAGTGAGCAGACGGTGTGTTCATGGCTGAAGGTCCAGTTCTGTTTATTCAGGAACTCCATGTTGACCCAACTCAAATGTGTCCAACCCAAACACAGAAACACACAGTGGTCCAACATGGTCTCCCATTATTCCATTTGGCCTCACCTGCTTGTTTTCTACCAGTGACGCCCAGGTGTGGGCGGAGCTTGGGCCTTGTCATTCCCCCTTCTGCATGCTGTCCCTGTCCCTCGTTGCCAGTCCAGCCTCTGCGGCGCTCTGGGTTTGTAGTGCCGCATCTGGCGAGTGGTTGCAGTCACGACTCGTGGGACCCCCTGCGGGTTCGAGGTGATTACATCCTTACAATCACGGAAGTGAAATCACGGCTGCCCTCGCTCCCACACTGAGCTCGCATTGACACTAATGCTGGAGCGGGACTCATTAGCGGGGGGCTACCTGCGCCGGGTGCCGAGCAGCAGAGCTCCGAGGGGGGCTGTGGCACCGCGAGGAGGGGTAGCTGAACTAGTGACCAGAGGGAAGGAACCGGAACCTGCGGCCATATCGCCGAGTGGGACGTTTACCCGAAAACTGCTCATTTAAAGCACCCGGTCATGTGATTAAGGTGGGTCCAATGTGGGTCCAAATGAACAAAAATCTTCTCCCCAAACATATTTACATGCTGGTTTCTCGACTTAACAATATAGCTGGGACCAGAAGTGTGTTCATAACTCGTTTTGTTCACGGCTCTGGAGTCACGTTTACCCCGGAGTCACAGTTGATGTAAGGTTAACAGTACAGATGTGTCAGGTTCTCGATCATCACTATAATAAATTAGCTAAACCCTCGATGGGACTTCAGTTTTTAAAGCTGAGCTCCGCTCAAGTGAAAAATGCTTTAAAACGGCGCGTGCAGCGTTTGTCACCCCTCCGACTCGCAGGACCGCCACACGGGATCCGTAAACACTGTGGATGTGAGGTAAACTGAGGCGGTGCTCTTTCCCGGTGCCGCGTTTTCCCTTCAGCACGCAGGACTTCTTGTAAACAGATACTGAAGGGAAATAAATGTATTAACTGGAATTGGTGAGGAGTGTGCAGCTTAAGCCGGGGTGTGAACAGGAAAGGTCAGGTGTGAGTCGGGTGGGCCGACCTCAGCAGCGCCGCCAGGGTTCGGGGTTTCTGTGGGCAGGAGATTTGCCCTTGAGCCGCTTAATTTCCCCTCGCACTCGGCCGGATTTGCTGACTGCTTAAGGAGGAGGGATAATTGGCGCTTTTAGTGCTGCCTGGGACCGGCACCGCTCTCCTCCTGTGGAAGCATAATCCGCGGTAATGTACCCCCCCAACCCCCCACGGAGTCGGCCACGGAGCTGCCCTCGGGCCTCCCGGGGACCCGCGCGTGAAGATCGAGTCGAGGTGCAAATTGACAAATCCACTCCTTTTAATTTAATGCGTCCTGCAGGTCGTGCCGCTGTGTTTCAGTAATGGGGGGTGTAGGAGCACGGGGGAGAAGGTTTCTTCAGACGTACTTATATCTGGCAGTTTGCGCCACAGTGATTTACACTGGTTAATCTTTACAGCAAGGTGTTTTACCGCGTCAGATCAGGGTCAGAACTACAGCAGGAGCGGGACTCAAACCCAGCACCTTCTGAAGTGCAGCTTTGGCTTGTTGGCAGAAAACTTGAGAGATGATCTCCAGTGGACTGAGGGTGTGGCGCAGCAGCCCAGACACTCGGGTTCGAGGGGGGCAGTCAGGTTGGGGAAGTTGTATGAGGAGCCGCCATCCGTGCCGCTGCTGTCAGGTTTTTTCTGGCTTCACACGGCATGTCAATACACTGAGTCTGCTGGGGGCACCGAGGCGCAGTTTGTCCACACGCACCTGTCTCACCTGTCCTCACCTCCCCGTCCAGAGTTCCAGCAGGGCCAGTTCACCAGTCACACTTGGAGGTCCCTTTTGAGCTCAGTGAACGTGGTGCTGGGACCTCCTCGTGTCTCCTGACCTGGGGTGAGTCACCTCCCCCATGGTCCCTCAGTGGCCGTCACCCGAGGAGCTCTCACCTCAAGCCACTTAGCTGCTTTTTATAGCCGTGCAGGAAGAGGATGATCAGCGGGGCAGGAGATCAGACTCGCTGGGGGGTGGACAGTCAGGATAGGGATGGCATCTAGGATCTCAGATTTCTGTGACTGCCCCTCCCACACACACACACACACACACACACACACACAATACACTGTCACTCACTGGGGCTGTACCCACCGGGGTGCCGGTTTATTAGACACACCTCTCTATTAGTGTGTTGCGCCTCCTTTGGCCTTCAGGACAGTGTGAAGATGCTGGATGTGCTGTGCAGGAACGTTTCCCATGTGGAAACGGCTGTTAAAAACTGGACAGCTGCACAGCGTTGCTGCCAACGGCCCTTTACGCCTCACCCTGAAGATGCTGGGTAGGATTGAGATCCAGGGACCGTGCAGGTCACCGAAGCAGTGAAAACTCCCAGTCGAGTTCCTGGAACCATTCCGTGACGATTTGCGCCCTGTGACACAGTCATGACATCATCACGCCGGAGATCTGTCCGATCGGGATAAACTGTAGACGTCTTGTTCAGCAGTAATGTTCAGATATGTTGGGCCAATCAGATGTTCTTCACTGACTATCAGGGGGACTAACATGAGGCAGGAAAACACCCCCCACCCCCTCACTGCCATCACCGGCCTGGACTGTTGGCACCAGGCGGCTCCATGGACTCGTGTCACTTGCGCTAAACTCCTGACTGTCGTCATGATGGAAACAGAACCTGGATTCATCTGACCCGGCAGAGCTGTTTTCCACTCCAGTGCAGAAGCTCCTGTGCCCCCCGGAGATGCGCTTGCTCGTTCTTTGTGGACAACATCCTGACACGGTCTTCAGCGGTCGCCGCCCACTGGAGACAAAACCTCACGAGTGGTGCGTGGAACAGCTGAGCATGAAAAGCCCAGGATGACAGCGGCGTGGGGGAAGATGAATGACTCGCTGGTTGTACGGTTCAGGGTGAAGGTGGGGGTGCCAGTGCTGGGGGGGGGGGTGCCTAATATACTGGCAGCTCAGTTTACACACACACACACACACACACACACCCCTGAATATAAACTGTCAGTTATTCACACAGCAGCAGCAGTTACACAACTACTTGCTGTTGGGAGCTGCTGAGTTTCCAGCCTTACTTTGGGGCCTGGAGTATTTATTGTGGGTTTATCATCCATCACGTCCCATTTATTGTGTAATTGCCTGTTATGTAAGAGGAATTTACACGCGGGGTGACGTGCGACGTGTCGCACGAGGGCTCCTGCTATGTGACGCGGCACCTCCTCAGGCTGATGCCGGTGCCGATGCTGGACTCGGTTCCGCTGTACGGAAGACAGGGTGTAAACAGTCGATGTCAGTAAACAAACAAGCGCCCCAAATAAATGCTGTTGTCACTTAAGGCATCGTGACATCGTTGGCAAACAGAATTTATGTGGAGACGTGTTGGCCGGCAGGACGCATCGCGCTTGAGGAAATGGCCCTGAAGGTTGCTGGTTCGGGTCCCGCCCCCCTAAGATGCTTAACAAGAGTCGAATCCTGCAAACTGGGGGTTTCTGGGAACATTTTCGTCCAAAGGATGGTTCCTGTCAAACGACTTTGTTAAATTTTACGTCTTGCGAAGAGCTTCTTCTCCGCTGGCTGCGTGTCTGACCGCCCTGTGTGCGACAGATGAGCAGACGGGATCTGAACCCGGTCCAGTCCGCAGCTGAGCTGACCTGTCACGGCCCCATGCTGCATTTTCACGGCTTTGACGCAGTCCTCTCTCTTCCTGCTCACCTGCGACAGGTAGACACGCCTGCCACCGATGTGTTCTCCTTTACAGTCTGAGCTCCGTGGTGCTTCTCCATCTCATCTGCAACCTATCAGGTCTTCCTAGAGGACCAACCAACAAGATCACATCAAAAAACTGAGCAATCGAGTCAACCGAAAGAACCAAAATGGGCCCGTCGCCAAGATGAACTCGAAAAGAACTAACTTAGTCGATCTAGAAGACGATGCCTAAGGACAAACCCAAAGAACCACCATCCAAATTCAACCCAAAGGACTAACCCGATGGACTGGTGAAACCAAGAAGCTCAACCTACAGAAAGTTGCAAAGGGCCGACGAGAAGATGAACCACGTCAAAGGTCGACATCAACCCAAACAACCACCTCAAGGAACCTAGAAGATCGACTCAGAAGACCATCTCAGTGGAAGCCCCTCAAGTCGGCTCCCGCTTGGCCGGTTCCTGAGGAGCAAATAAGACATTATTAATAACTGGCCTCGTAGCCTTTACTCTGCGTTAAATGTTCTCACGGTCCCGGGGGACAGGTGCGAACGTCGGTCCTACAGGTTCAAAGTGAGACGTGACGGCAGCGACGGAGGGGCTTCTCTCATTACCCGCTCCTGTAGTAATTAGACCCTCGGTAACAGGCTAATTAAGGGGTGTATTATGAAACCACGACCGCAATTAGCAGCTCCCCTTCTGGCACATTCTCTCCCCGTCAAACAAAAGGTTGGCTGTGTTGTCTGTTTACCTGCTCGCTGTCGCCGCGTCTCTGAAGCGGGAGTCAAAGTCGGCCGCCTCGAAAATGAAAAACGCGTAATTGCCGTCGTCTTTAATTAGAAAGGCCGCGTCGATTCTGCCGCTCCTCGCCGCTCCTCGCCGCTCCTCGCCGCCCGTTTCCCTCCGCGTTTGGCTTTTGCTTTCTTCATTCCTTCTCCTCGGCGAAGGACGGCAGCGGCGGACGAGTCCAAATCAATTTTTCCCTCCAGAAGCACTTCAAAGCTACGACACTAATCCTCGCGTCCCACGTTTGCCCCGCGCTTTATTAGTCCGCTTAATAATCCCTTTACGGCCTTTCGCTGCATCTCGCAACAGGCCTTTGTGTTTGGGGAGCAGAAACGCAGCCCGGTGACCCCCCGCACCTCCCAGGATGCACTGGGAAAGCTGACTGTTAATTTAGGTGGACAGAAATACAAACATAACTGGCAAAGGAATTTTTATTTTATGCCTCTACAGCTTGCCAGGTTAAAATGTTCAGTATTAATGTTCTCTGGGCTCCGAGCGAAGCGGTAAAACGCGTTGTGACCAGTGCGGTTCCATACTGGCCATTGTAGGGGGCCGTCTACATTCGCTGACCCCCCCGGTGCCCCACGTGTGACACGCGGGAGACAGAGATGTTCCCCTTGGGGTGGGGGTTTGTCGAGGAGCTGTGTGGACGCCGGATGTCTACGCACTGCCATTTCTGTCACCGTTCCACCTAAAGAGATTGGCACTCGGGATGGTGACGGATGAGAGGAGCTCGGCTTGTGCCTTTTTCTCCATCGCCGAGCGCAGCTTCAGCCGCGGGGCGAACAGACGTCAGGCCGATTTCAGGGTTCCGATCCACGGAGGGATTTGAGAGAGTCCATGAGCAACACATTGGGCACCTAGAGAACCTCGAGCAGGATTCGTGTGTGTGTGTGTGTGTGTGTGTGTGTGTGTGAGAATGAGTCCCTCACATGTCTGGTGGGCCCAGCAGGTGGAGGAGTGGTTCGAGCTGCTGCCTGTACGTGGAGTGGTGCTGGGTTCGAATCCCTCCCTGCTGCAGTTCCTTGACTGCCGTTCTTACCCTGAACTGACACAGTAAATTACCCTGCTGTTAGGGCTAAATCGGGGTAAGGAGCTTAGCAGGTGAAGCAGGCGTCGTAAGTCACTTTTGAGAAACGTGTCAGATGAAAAATAATATTTTCTGTATTAGTTCCCTTGGTGAAACAAATGGTTCTTGCAAGGCGGCAGTATGACGGCTGTTGTCTTTCCCCCCTGAGCTCCGCAGGGGGCTGATTGTCCCGCCAGGTGTGTGTCCCTCCACTCACTTTAACCTCAAGTAGACAGTGTGTGTCGGCTTGTGGCTCCAGTTCTGCGCTGTGCGAACAGCATCTGCTACAGGGGTCTTCAGACGGAAGGGGGGGGGCTTTAAATAAATGGCTTTTATTTTATTTTTCAATTAGGCAGATTTTTAATCTTGCTAATCTGCCAGACCTGCTTCCTGCGGAGAGGAGCGACAGTGCAGTTTCTCTCTCTCCTTCTCTCTTTGCTGGGGGCCTTTTCAGCTACCGCCCGGTCGGCGAGAAGGTCGGTCCGCCGGGCCTCCGCCTGGCCGTCACGCCACCGAACCGAGGCCCGTCGCCGTCCGCACGGGGGGACCGGAGCTCCCCTTCCTCCCCGTCCTCACGAGCCCAGGTGAACGGGCTGGTGAAAGATAAGCGAAACATGGTGCAATGTCGCGGCGGATCCTCTGGGGAGCGCCGGGTGGGGGACGGGGCTGGCCAGAGCGCTACGGGCCGCCGCAATTACGGGAAGAACTGAAATCAAACCGCGGCTCTGGCTCGGCCGCACGTCGTCTCATTTGCAGTTTGCCATGGCTTCCAGCTGCCATTTTGTCTAATTGCTATTTTGATGCGAAATTATAAAAAAGTCAATATACCTCCATGTAAAATTACAGGAGGAACCATTTTCAGGCCCCCAAAATGCCCCTCGCAGCCCTCAGACAGAATGCGGAATGAGCTGAGCCTGCCGGTCGCTTATTGACGGCACGGCGTCTGCCTGCGCTGCGATTCCGCCCTGAGACGAGCCGAGGGAGCGGGGGAGGGGGCACGGCTCAGCCGTTATGAGGTGTGGGGGGGGGGGTTTATGAAAGCTCGCCGATTGGATTGCCGGAGCTCGCGGCGCCCGTCTGCGGGGGGCGCTGAGGTGTTGTGAGGCTGCCATTTGGCTGCCTGGCGGGAGTTTAGAAATGATGGACTTGGGGGGGGGGGGGGGGGGGCATAANGGGGGGGGGTGCGGCATCAGGGCCGAGGAGGGGTGGGGGGAGGTTTCTTTCATCTTTGGCACGATCCATTACGCTGGGGCCACAACCTAAACCAATCACGTTGGCCACTGTGTCTGGCGGCAGCGGGGAAATGAGAGCACCTGTAATGAAGATGGTGGGGGGCGGACAGGTGATTAAGGAGACAGCTATCCCATGATGCCGCTGGTCTGACTGCTCAGCCCGGCGCCGCTTCTACATTTCGACAGACACTCTAGTTATTCCTGTATTCATGTCTCGCTGTGTTTCTCCACGTGTGTGTGTGTGTGTGTGTGTGTGTGTGTGTGTGTGTGTGTGTGTGTTTTGGGGAACAGACCGTATGTTAGAGATAAAAACACTGTGGAAATAACTGCATTTTTTTTATCTGATGCTTTTCTCCAAAGCAACATACAGCATTCAATTTTACGGTATGAATTCAGGGTAAGTACTTTAATGTCAGCTATTACAGTTGAGGATGGGATTCAAACCAACAAGCTGCGATTACATAGACAGGCCACCTCTTAGGGTTGCTGTACCCAATTTTTTTATTTACTTCTTTATCTGGCCCCTGTAACCAGCAGGGTCATTTTTACCGTAAGAGGCGCCACTTTAGCAAGAGGTGGGATTTGAACCTGGGAGGACCTTCTGACAAGGTACCAGCAGAGCTAATGTCAGGCTTATCCCCTGTGCCGCCTGCTGCCGTGTTTGAGTCTCAAATTTTTTAGTAAAAAGTTGAAGTTCCTCTCGGTGGGGGTCGTGATGGCGCCCCCCACTGTCCGCCCTGTTCTGTTAGAGCCGGTTAAATACCGAGCCCCCCAGCAAACAGAGGCGAGATGCGAAGCCGTCAATTACCGGCTCGCTGCCTAAATATTTTAAACGATTGCTTTATTCTCATGTTGTTGCTCTTCTCCTTCGCCTCCCTTCATTTTACCGATCGATTCAATTACCCCCCGTCCCCCCCCGACGCGCGCCGCGCTCTGCGCTCCTGCTGCGACACCCTCAGGCCGAGTCCCGGTGTGCTGCGCTCTCGCCTTAATCCTGTTTTCCGCTCCGCAGACGTGTGTCTTATTTGTCCCACTGTCACCGTCCGCGACGGTCACCTGGGCGGCGGAGCCACAGAGCAGCGGGCATCCCGATTGGTGACCCAGCGGGGGTGTCACGGACTGTGGGGGCAGAGAGACTGTGTGCTGCTCGCTAGGACCGGACACGTTAAAAATATACAAACTCTGTCCAGTCGATTTATTTTCAGCTGCATTTTCTTCAGCTGCCATCTGCAGGGGGGAAACGGCGACCCATGTCTGTGCACCTGGCGGACAGGTGGCAGTAAAGGGACACAGCAGGCGTGTCGACCGCCGTAATTCAACTCACTCCCGCAGTGTTTACAGCTTGTCCCGAGCGCCGGCGGTCGATGACAAGATGATGAATGTTGCGCGAGTTTTTCTCAGACGAACGCGTCAGAAGCGCTTCGGAGACGACTGACTGATTGTTACGTTCCGCCATTTTAAATTATTGCTTCATTTTAATCAAATCTGACTGCGGTGGACTGGTGTCACAGCCACTGTTCCCGGGAAGGGCTCCAGACCCCTGCGGTCCCACCCGGGACGGACGGATGGATAAAAATAGTGAAAGAATATATCGCTTTAAAATTATTTTTAAAATTAACGCGAGGCGTCTTATTCAGCTCTTGCCGAATGCGAGTGAGTGATGAAAGTGACGTTGAAGTTATGAACAGGGGCACCGACACACATACAGACTCAAACGTGGGAATTTAACGTTTTACCGTCTCCTCAACCCCCCCTCCCCCCTTCCCAGGTCCGGACTGGTACCTGGTCCAGGTGGAACTGGTGGTCACAGACGTGAATGACAACGCCCCCGAGTGGACCATGGCCCCGTTCCCTTACCTGGCGGTGGTGTCCCTGGACGCCCCCCCCAGCACCCTCGTCTACAAGCTCCACGCCCGCGACGGCGACGAAGGCAGCAACGGGGAGGTGGAGTACTTCCTGTCCGACGGTGAGCGCTTCCTCGGACCGGGTGTTTGTGGGAGGAGCTCTGTGACATAAATGAGCCGCAGTGATTGCAGTTTTCCAGCATCCCTGTTTTTTTCACCTCCTTTTATAGTTCGTGCAAAAAAAAAAAAAAAACCCGCAAAAACAGCCCAGTTCTCTGCGGCCCCCTGGAAGCGCCGCAGCAGAATGTGACGCCGCGGATGCCGTTCTTACACTTTTCTCCACATTACCACGTGGAAACGGCGGCAGCTGAAGGCACATAATTGGCTCCCCGTTGTTCTCTGTGGAGGGCGCAACCTTGTGGGAGGTCACAGGTCATGGAGCAGGCCTGAAGAGTCAAAGTGGGTCCGTGGGGGGGCAGTTCATACTGCATTTACTTAATTGGCCAAACTTCTCTGTTCTTTTAACAGCCTGTTTTCTCCAAAGCGCCGTGTAAATGAGAGTGAACAGAAGGTCATCAGCAGCAGATGAAGATCTTCAGACACAGACGCAGGGTGATGAGGACACAGCTTGTGTGTCTGACACCACCGTGATTCTGGTTCACATCCTGCAGAAGTGACACTCAGACAGCAAATACATAGATGATCACAGCCGATGTTGGACTCATTTGTGTATCTGTGAGGAGATGAGGAGAGAAACAGCTCTCAGACAGATGGGATTGGAGGGATTCAGCAGCTCTGAGGGAGACAGGGAGATCATTCTGTAGTCACAGCTGCCCTCACATGTCCCCCAGGAGGATCTGACTGAGGTTCAGGAGGCCAGAGCCTCACCGACCAGCTGAAAATGTTGCTTTCAGACTTCTTGGGGGGGGAGAGTCCAGATACAGCTTTGGCTTCTCTCCCACCCAGCACAACAGGGGACAGTGTCTGTCTCTTCATACCTGTCCTGAATGTGTCTACAGAAGGACCTGGGTTCAAATCCCACATCTGCTGTCATGTCCTTGATGGAGGTACTTACACAGTTGCAGTAAAGCGGGTAAATCGCTGTAAGTGGCTCGACGCAGAAGGGTCCCGCTGTGAGGTCCGGGACTGAGGCCTGTGCTCCTGCGACGATGGCTGGTGACTGAAGGGTTGTGTGTAACAGTGAAGAGTGTGTCAGCGTGTTGTCGTGCCTAACCGACCTCCGTCTCTGCTCCCGTTCCTCTGCCGCGCCAGGTGGGGATGGGCGATTCGACGTGGACCGCAAGGGCGGCCACATCAGGACGACCGGGTTGCCGCTGCAGAAGGACCGCGAGTACCTGCTGACCGTGATGGCGGCCGACCGGCTGGGCAGTCGCAGTCCCACGGCCGTCGTGTCGGTGGTCGCCGGCCCCCGGGCCCCTCAGTTCACCAACGTCTCATACTCCGTCTCCATCCCGGAGAACACGCCTGAGGGACAGCCGTGAGTGAGGGATGCGATCGCGCGCGCGCGCACACACACACACACACACACACACACACACGCACACACACACACACACACTCACACATACTGGTGTGTACACTCTATTAGATATGCACGACTCTGGTGGTTCCATTAATCATCTTCCTCTCCCTGGAAGATCTAATGCCTCCGTAGCGTCTTATTTCTTCTCTCGGTTTTTTGAAGGTGTTTGAAACACAGTGTATTAATTCCAAACCCCCCAAGTGGTCCGTGACCAACTGATGTGGTCAGCAGTGACAACCTGGTCAAATAATAATTTGGAAATGATTTCGGATGCATTACGGCGCGGCGAGAGCGAAATTGAAGCGGGAGCTCCCGTCCTGCTCGGCTACTGCCGCTCGGCGACAGCGAGGAGAAAAGTGCTTCTAGCAGCTTTTCTAATGGGAGGTGACGCCGCGCTGATGTCATTACCGCCGTCCCGCCGACCGCGACCGGGGCGTTCATTGGGAGGCGGGGTCGACGATCAGCAGATACGGCTTGCCGTAGGAGGGACCCTGCTGTCTCCGGCGTGGCCGTGTGTCACCCCCACCCACCCGTGACGCTCTCCTCGCACGGCCGGCCCCCCGATGGACCGCAGTCGACCGCGGACGAGCAAAGGCCTGTAATTAATCAATCGGAAAACAGACGCGTCGCAGAGCCGGGGACACGTTTCACTGGAACACGCGCACATTAAATATCACTTATACTGTTCTTTTGTACAGAGAGATTAATTGGACGTCCTCCAGTTTGTCATTAAACGGCAGCGAGGCAAAAATTTGTGCGCTAGTTGCACATTACCTACATTTACATTTGCGATGTATTCTAATAAATTTCTCCCCAGCGCTTCCGCACAGCACGCGGCAGGACTTTGAGGGGGTCTTCGGACGAAGCGCACGTGTGAAGTGCCGTTGTGACGTCATTGTAACGTTTTGTGTTGCAGCTTCCTGGTGGCCCTCGCTCTGTCCTTCCAGAAGCAGCCCATCAGCTACAGCCTGCTTATCAATCCCAGCAGCCTCTTCTCCATCCAGCAGGACACGGGCGAGATCAGCCTGACGCGCGCCGTCGACTACGAGAGCGACCAGCACCGCTACCTGCTGCTCGTGCGAGCCGGCGAGGGGCACGACAGCCTGAGCAGCGCTGCCGAGGTGCGTGTCGCTGGGCGGGGCCAGGCTGGGCTGGGCAGGGCCGGACGGGGCGGGTTGGAGGACAGGCTGCGGCAGCAAACTACTGCATCAAAACAGCAAAAGAGGAAAAGCAAACAATGCCGCACATCCCACTCTGGCAGTGAAGTCGGGGTTTTCCATATTGGAGGTGAACAAAAATGGCGAAACCCCCAGAAAATTCACCCGCGTTTCAGCGTGCAGTAAATACACACCATCGGACTGTAAAAAGATACTAAACTGGAAACGGCTTTGAAAGGTCCTTAAATAGCCATAAAGTTGCTGCTTTTCGGATTCGTGGTTGGACTCCTCAGTGAAGTCCGAGGAGCACCAGCCCTCAGGTGAGGAGATCTGCAGGTAGCCCACCCGAAGGACCTGGGCTGAACTCGGTGTGTTACAGTGATTTAAATGTGCTGCAGTGGGTTATAAATATCTGCACGTGGTTCTGCCACATCTGATTCTCCCTTCGCGGAAACACCTGAGACCCCCGATCTTTTAGCTGGACATTTACTCGTCTTCTTCCTTCTCCGGAATCACTACCTCCCTCCCTGGACCCCTAGACTGGCACGTCCCGCAGGACTGAAGTCCTCAAATGGAGGGACAGTTTTGTATCTTCAGCTTGGATCACAGTTGTCACGTTGACGTGTCTCGTGAGTAAACAAACGGAGGGATATTCGGAACCTCCTGAGAAAATCCTGCTGGTCACTTGGCCCGAGAGCATCGCACTGAAGTGTCTTCAGCGCCGGAGACACAGCAGGTCTCCACCAACCGGCTGCTCAGAGTGCTGCTCAGTCTCCCGCCAAGAGGATGGGGATAATGGAGAGCTTCCCCTGCACTCTGCTCCGTGGTCCTCTGAGCCCCCAGGCTTAACAGCCGATCGCAGAGCACGGGGAGATTTGAGGGAGGCTGGAGGCAACAGTGGCGCTCGGCAGGTTTAAATAAGAGGAAGAGCTGGAGCTGCGAAGCCCGAGGATCAGATCAGGGAGGAGATGTCAGGTTTGGATGGAGTTCAGATGCCCAGGTGGAGACGCGGATGCTGTATTTCTAGTCGTCATTCATCTGCTAAGACAGTTAAGCCCACGGGGGGCAGAATTTGCACCACCAACAGGAAGGAGGGTGAAAGTTGGATGGAATCTCTTCCAAAGACTTCAGCCCCTTTACTGCCTGGCAATTGTTGAGCTCCAGAGGACAAACTTTCGCTTCTTCTCCGGCCTCAAGGTTGCTGGTCTCCCAGGTGCGACACGCCGAGAAGGTGAATTCAGCACGATTGTCGTCTGAGGATCGCCCCCGCGACTCGCCTCTTCGCGGCTGCCGTAAAGCGGGCACTTCCCTTCATCCCTGCACCCCCTCACCCTCCCTCCCGGAAAGCGCATCACCGACGCTGCCGCTGCAGGAGATGAAGAAGGAAGCAGGACGACTTCGGGTTTCACTCCCCTGCCTTGGGGATGAGAAGACGTGGCTTTTTCCGGAAGCGGCGATGTAGGCCGAGCCTCTGACCCCTCCCCGCTCAAGCGAAAGGAGCTTTCTGAAGAGCTGCTGTGGGATTTTCTTTCTGATGCCAGGAGTTACTGTTTGTCGAAGCACAAATGAGCACAAATAAATATAATGCTGTGCACTTGGACTGAAGCTCATGTTTACCGTAAAACAGAGCTTAAATATCGGCTTACGGTGAGCAGAATATCGCCCAAGTTGATGAATGTTGCAAGCGCGGTA
Organism: Arapaima gigas; assembly: GCA_900497675.1. Taxonomy (NCBI): domain Eukaryota; kingdom Metazoa; phylum Chordata; class Actinopteri; order Osteoglossiformes; family Osteoglossidae; genus Arapaima; species Arapaima gigas. The sequence continues at coordinate 15,111 of UFQX01002654.1, forward strand.
CAGGACCGTGATCCTCGGCGCTGTGAGGGTTTTTGTGTAGTTAAATGTTAATTATTAAGGGACCAGAGCCAGACTGGCTGCCGAGCAGTAATGAAAGACGTCTTTCTTTAATGTGGAAAAAAACTCGAAATATTTGTTTCATCAAAGGTTTATTTCCACTTGAAGCTGCGTGGTGTTGGATCAGGTCAGCGCACGTATCTGGCGCTGCGCAAAAAAACAACAAAGGTCCTGTGGACCGGAGAGACGACACCTGAAACTCTCCTTTTTCCCTTCTTGTCTCCTCCCCTCCTGACGTCCATACGTCACTCGGGTTTAGCTCCGCCTCTTTCTGCTCTGCTCTGATCCAAGCAACCCCTCCGCCTTGGTGCCACGCACGCGCACGCACGTTCCTCCCCCCCGCGTCCTCTCCTGTGTCTACGGGCTCAGGTACAGGTGTTGATATCTTTGTCCCAGGTGCGCGTGGTCATTACAGACGAGAACGACTGCGTCCCAGAATTCCTGCAGTCCATTTACAGCAAGGACAGCATCCCGGAGACAGTAACCACGGCAACTTCTCTCCTTCAAGGTGAGCAGACCGGCATCGACCTTTGTGTCTGCGATGTTCCGCCGGGTCCGAGTGCTGCTTCACGGTGAGGGGGCGCAGCCGCAACACCCCCGACTCTCACACGTCTGACCACAGCGTCCCAGCCGGGTCTCGAGCCCACAGCCCTCAGGAGCGAAACCTGTTACCGCCTCCTGCCACTCGCTGCTCTCTCTTCTCGGTGTGTCTGTCTCCCCCCAACAAACGAGCGGTTCAAAGCGAAGCCCCCGGGTGTCGGATTGGTGGCACTGGCGGAGCGCTCTCTCCTTCACACCCCCATCTCAGTGGATGCGAACCTGTGCGCGGCGAGAAGTTTAATGACATAAATAAACCGGCGAGGGCCATAAATAAAGCATTGTGCTGGAAGTGACACGACGCCGTCGGGTGGGCGTAGTGTCACACACCCCCGCAGGCAGGGAGGGTTTCGGGTCCCCTCTGAGCAGGGAAGCTCATCTGAGACACTCAGTGTTAGTTGGACCCCCAGCAGCTCGTGTCTCTGTAAGGTCCTTGGTGTGGTGACCTGTGGCCTCTGACCTCTTACTTTGTGGCTCCGCACCCCCCTAACTGCACTGCAGTGACAGAGATGGCACGATGATAGTGGTGACGGTGACGATGCTCGGAGGACGGACGCGGTGGCGTTGGGATGTTGCACGATGGTAATTTGGACGATATTTTGATGACATTGTGACGACGGTGATGTATGACTTGAACCTGCAGCCGTGAGGTTTGCAGAAATTTTGAGCTACGGCTCAAACGCTCCTCCTGTTCGGCAGGGAGGTGTGTGTGATGCAGGTGTGCGAATGCTGTGTCAGCACTGTGGTCCCCCCGGGACTCGAGGATCTCGCCGACTCAATTTTCATTTCCCCGTCAAACGGTTATCTGCATAATTAGGTGTGGTGGATTCCAGGGGGGTGGGGGGTGGGGGTGGCCGACAGTGAGCAGTCTGATTGGCTGCTGGCCTCTCGGGGGGGAATCACGCTCAGCTGCTTGACGGTGGCAGTTGGAGTGGCAGCCCCCCCCGCGGTGTGACTTACCGGGTACGCAGGGATCGCCGGTCTCAGGGGGAGCAGCGTTCTGATTGGCCAGACAGCATAGTTTAACACGGCGTGATGGACAGGCGGCGCGGCGTTCCCCGCTTTTCCGACTTGCTGCCATGTGGCTTCACAGGTGTCACGTCGTCAAGTTGACATCGCAAAGGAGCCTTGGTGACCGACAGCTGCCACCGTAAGCCGTACCTGGGCGCTGTCCTGTAGAAGAGACTGGCTGAGTGAACCGCGGTAGTTCCTCAATTTCAGGTTAATGTGGCTCAGCTTACTGTGGATTATGCATCATTATATACAGCCATCCGTTGTTATCCCAATCTTATCTGTTCCTCATAGTGACTTTCCAGGTAGCAGGTACTTATATTTCATTATTTCGAAACGGAAAAATAATAAAGTGTCCCCGGCCTTTCCGAAAACCCCCAGCCAATGTCACCACATACTACGAAAACGCCATTCAAAACCCACAGCCCACCAGGGATTTCTTCTCCAGCTTTTCCACTTCCTTACACATGTTCACTTATTGATGTAAGGAAGACGATAGCAATAATGCACAAGCATGAGATATGATCCTATCTGGAGAACAGCTGAGTTACAACCGCAGCGCACTCTTGTTGCCTTTCCTGGCAGCTTCTGAGTGCGGTCTGACGTTCCAGGGGAGTTTTGTACTGAACTCCAGGGCTGGAGTTTTAACTTGAATAATAATGAACCGGGATCTACTGTCAACAACTTTGTAACTGTGCATCAGAAATCACTAAGTTGTTTACCATAAACTGCTCTGCTGCCTCCCATTTATTCAGTTAATGCACCCAAAATGGCCGACATACTTCTCTGGAGGTGTGTTCACCTCCCATAAAGTCCCACTGAATACTGTCACGTTCCTAACCCTCTACATCCACTCACAGCTTAGACTCTTTCGCCAGGCTCTGCTTTCACGTTTCCACACGCGGATCTGCTGCAGCCGAGTTTCCATTCAGGCAGAGACTTTTGCTTCAAAATTTGGTAAGTTGGTTAAGTTGGCCGAGTTGGCTAAGGTTGGGAACTGGCGGGTGTGCGGTCACAGTGCTCCCTGCCTCGCGCCCTGGGCTCTGGTCCCCGGTGACCCTGCGCTGGATCGGCGCTTCTGGACGACGAACCAATGGCTGAGAGGATAAGTGTGAAAATCCAAACGTCTAGCTCCTTAGTCGCCGTGCCCCCTGCCGGCCTTCCTGTACAAGCGGCGATGATGATGTGACGTGATGTGCAGAGGTGGACAGGGTGTCTGTCTCCCCACACAGTGTCGGCCAGCGACTGTGACTCAGGCTCCAACGCCGAGGTGACCTACTACACCCTGAGCCCGGACTTCAGCATCTCTCCGCACGGCACCGTCTTCCCTGCCCGCGCCCTCGACTACGAGCGACCCAACCACCTGTACGAGTTTGTGGTGATGGCCGTGGACAAGGGCGCCGCGCCCCACACCGGTACCGCAACGGTGCGCGTCCGCGTGGTCAACGTCAACGACGAGGCGCCCGAGTTCTCCCAGCCCGTGTACGTACCCCTCCCCCACCCCGCGAGTGTGGGCCTGCGATTTGAAAATGTCCCGTCACACGCTGGCGCCTCACCTGCCCTCACCTGCCGAGCTGAGAGATGGAGTGCAGAGCAGCCATCTTCGTTCAACTCACTTCCACAGTGTCTACAGCTCCTGCCACTAACAGTGAGATGAATGGGAGTCTGCGGAGTCCTTCGCTGTGAATCAGTCGTTCATTTTATTCATTTCAAGTTTGCTTTTAATACGCTGCAAAGTTGATAAAATATTAAAGCATAATTTCTGTAAAAATAGTTTTGCTAACTGTCTGTAAGATGTTTACAGAACATAACCGGCAAATGAACAGAGACATGTCTATATTAAGCGTTTATTGACTGTAGCGGAGCAGTGAAAGCGACTTTGAAGTTATGAGGAAAATGAATTTCAAACACACTTCTGGTCCCCCGTGTTTGTAAACCGAGGGCCGGAGGTGCAGATGCTAATTTGCGGGAGCTGCTCCGTCGGTACACTGTGCTTCAGTACCGTCTTTTGGGGAAATTAGGAACAGATTGAGTTACAAACCGGCGTCTTTGAGCTGAGGAGAGTCGTTTAACAGTGAAATAAAGATCACAAGTCGAGTTAAATAATCGAGACGGATAAAACGTGAACGCGAACGTCGTCTTATTTTAGATTTTTGCCTTTAATTCCTCGAGCTAAAAACAGGTGCAAACCGGCGCTCGGCTCCTCGGCGCCGTTTCGCGTCCGGGGCGTCTCCGGCGGGTTGCGCTTCAAACATCTGCTGTCGAACAGAGTGTGTGATGAGAAGATGCTGTGAACATGTGTCAAGGGGGGAAACACCTCCAATCTGTTCTGCAGATCGGGGCCTCGAGTTGAGCGGTGATGGTCCTCATTTGCTAATGAGGCTGCGATCCTGCGGGCTGAACCTTTACATCGCCGGGTCCTTCGCCGCCGCGCCCCCTGCAGCCCGTTTGTCTCCCCGTCTCCCCCTCGTCTTCCTCCCACCGTCTGCCTCTCCGTCTCCTGCTCTTCTGCCCCCTCTGCGGTCTCTGAAGGAGGTGCACACGTGGCAGTCGCTCCGTTCGGCTCGTCCGCATCTGGGCTTTGACCCCTCGCCTCTCCGTGTGTCTGTCACGTCCCGCCATCCTCCCACGGTGCAAATTCCACAATAACACCTGTTCAGCCACCTGAAAAGAAGCAGAAAAGCGTCCCCTTCCCGCGCAGCTCAGACGCAGCAGACTTTCCACCGTCTGGTTCTCGTCCTCCGTCCTGCTGCATTGAGCTGAACCCTAACCCCCAACCTCTTACCCTAATTTTACCCCCTGACCCCAGCCCTGGCTCTTCGGCCCATTTTCACTAGAAAGATTCTCTGGCAGCTGTTCAATAACACGTGTCTTCAGGTATCCTGGACTGGGCAGGGGTGTGTGTGTGTGTGTGTGTGTGTGTGTGTGTGTGTGTGTGTGTGTGTGTGCACGTGCGTGCGCTTCAGTTCAAGCGCAGTTTTATTTGGCCCCCCCCAGCCCAGGCACGACAGCAGAACTCGTTTCCGCTTCTCCATGTTGAACGTGGACAACAGCAGACGCTGAGACTGTCCAGCAGTCGCGGGGAGGAGGAGGAGGAGGAGGAGGAGGAGGAAGAGACACGTTCTCGCCTCACGCTCGTCTAATTTAAGGAGAAACACGGGCGCTGGGAGACGGCGCTTGTCGGCATCGTGGCGTCGGTGCGGCCCGTGTGCCGGGCGAGAACAGCGAGACGGCTTCGCAGCGCGGCCGTTCGCTGGAGAAAGTCGACGTGCAGAAGGAGGTTTCTGGTTAGAAAGGGAGAGAGAGAGAGGAATAAGAAAGAAGAACAAGAGTCAGCGCCGCCGTCGCGCTTCTCACACTCAGATATTAATTGCGGCGGGAGCGCAGGCGACGCTCACACTCGGCTGCCGCTCGCCCTCTCGCACGGAGACGGAAATAAAGAAGTCGAACCGCCGACTAGGGCTCCCATCGAGCTCCTTTGTGCGGCGGCTTTGACAGCCACTCGCTTTGGGGGGTAATTGCAGATCCGTTGTGATTTGGCCTGAAATTAAATTGATGGGGTAGATAATGAGCGGGTTGGGGTGCGGTGGGGGGCTCTGCGGGTGCGGAGCGGGGAGGAAGCGCCGTCTGACAGACGCCATTGTGCTCCGTAAAGCGGCTATCGGCCGCCGCTTATCAGCCATCTGCGGAGCGGTCGCCACGGTGACGGGTGGGGGGTGTCGCCCGGGAGCTGCCGAGGGGGGCTTTGCAAAATGTGCATTTTTAACCTCAATGGGTTGGATTTGGTTTGGTGAAGCGCCCTTTGATTTCAGCCCTGCTGGGGGGGCACTGATTTACACTTCCCACCTGTCGTCTGCTACCTGTCGGACTGCGCTGCCATCAGCAGGTGTCTCCACCCCTTGTTCTGCCCTGACCCCCAGCGTGGACGAGTGAGGCAGGGAGGTAAGGCGAGCCCCCCCAGCTGGGAGGCAGTCCTCTGTCAGTGTCTGGGGGGGGCTGTAGGAGGCTGTAGACCTCCTTCCCATAGCCTGTTCCTGTCCATAGAGTGTGTGTGTGTGTGTGTGTGTGTTTTCTGTTTTGTTCTCGTTTGAGCCGATGAGGCCACAGCGGCCCGCTTGCTGCCCCGCCCCCTTCTGCGCATATTAATTATTGAGCAGGACAGCTGCTGGGCTGATTCACCGATGTGCTGTTTGCCATTTAATCACACAGCACAAGAGTCTGTGTGCGCCGGACAGTGTGTGTGTGTGTGTGTGTGTGTGTGTGTGTGTGTGTGTGTGTGTGTGTGAGTTGAGCTCGCGGTCCTCCTGCGGTTCCTCCGCAGGCATCGCTGCCCAGACAGACGCAGGTTTGTTTGTGCTTCCTGTCAGCCGCCGGGCTCCTGCTCTGCATTTCAATAGGCTGTCGATGGGCGACGCCCCCCTCTCACGCCGCTGCCGCGCCGCCGCCGCCGCCGCTCTCTATTTCTGGTTCCGTGTCCCGTTTCATCCGCCGCTGTTCCCCAGAGAGGCGTCACACGCTCACGATCCGCTCCTGGTGCCGTGACCCCGTCCCTCCCCTGTTTGCAGGTACAGGACCTTCGTCTCAGAGGACGCTGGTCCCAACACGCTGGTGGCCACCGTGCTGGCTAAGGACCCCGACGGAGACGGCATCACCTACAAGATCACGGCGGGGAACGAGGACGGCAACTTTGTCATCGACAGCCAGAAAGGTGACCCCCGCCCCCTGCCTCTCAGGGTTTGGTGGTCACCAGTGAGGGCCGCTGGGTCTGAGTCCGACCGGACAGATCGGTCCAAGTAACGGAGATGGAGGCGGAGCTCCTGTGTCCGGTTGGGACACCAGGTCCAGACCTGCAGACCCTAACTGACCTCCTCCTGCCTCAAACCAGCGCAGCGGCTCTTTCCCGTTTGGCCGTAACCCAGATTTAAAACTCCGTGCAGAGTTTGGAGAGGCCCCCCCTCCCCCATGAGCCTCCTTACTATTAAACACATAAATACGCTGTGTTTATATAAGCAGATAGATCATCCAGGATCATCTGAACCTAAATTGCTCCTCTTCCTGGAGTTTGTGGGTTGGGGGGCAACTACTGAGATGTTATCCCCCACCCCCACCTTCCACCAGGGTCTCATTCTGGAGATGGTGCCGTTCCTTGAGTGCCTCTGCCAGGTTTATTAAGCACTCCATAAAAACCACCCACCCCCCCAATGGACACAACTTCCCCTGATTGTCCCAGGAAATGACCTCTGAAGGACGCTGTGGAGGCCAGAGCCGAATGGGACCGGAGCTGAGGGTCGGCCCCGTGGGGGGTGCTGGTGGTGACACTAAGCAGACGTCACATCTTGAGGTTTTGATTGACATTTTCAGTACATTTGTTCATTCGTCAGATGCTTTTCTACACAGTGACAGTAAACAACAATACTTCAGCAACACATGAAGATCTTCAGACACAGACACAGGGTGATGAGAGCACAGCCGTGTTGCTGGTTCACATCCCTCAGAAGCGACACTCAGACAGCAAATACATGCATGATCACAGCAGATGCTGGACTCATTTATGTAGCTGTGAGGAGATGAGGAGAGAAACGGCTCTGGGATGGGATTGGGGGGGATTCAGCAGCTCTGAGGGACACGGGGAGACCATTCTGTAGTCACAGGGAGCTCCGCTCCACACTGGGGGCAGAACTGAGAACCTACACACCTTTGATGTTGGACCTCTAAGCAGCCAGACATGGAGAAGCTCAGCGCTCTTCCCAGGCTGTAGGACGTAACAAAGTCCTGTAGGTACCAGGGTTTAGATCCTTCGACATCCTATACACCACAACCACAGGGTTGAACCCGATACAGGAGCTACAGGAGGCCAGTGGATATATGAGCAGGGGAGAATCATGGGAAAGTTCTGTCTGCTGGGGGCAAAGGGGAAATGGGGTCAGAACTTCTGCTGTCCATACAGCTGAGTACAGAGTGGATCGCTGAAGAACCAGCTGAGTGAGAAGAAACCAGCAGTTCGTCAGGGGGGGGTCTGGTGACAGGAGGACAGAAGATGGTCAGGCAGTCATGCAGGGTCCAGTCTGTCGGGGGGGCGCAGCCTCACCCCCTTCCTGCCGTCTCAGGTTTGGTTCAATTTGAGGTAAACCGTGTCGGCGTCTTGACCGCAGTTCTGTACTGCGCAGGAACCTGAGGGAAAAAGGAGAAGATCCGACTCGCTGCTGCCCCTGGAGACGCCGTCGCTGTGTTGCTGTGCGGTCTCTGTGGCCTCCCTATAACCCCTCAAGTGGAAACCCCCCCCCCCCCCCCCCACACACACACACATCAAAATCCAGTTCTTTTCTCAGTTAATGTGAGCAGGTAGTGAAACAGTTCCAGGTCTCACGTTGTACCGTAAGGTCCTGGGTTTGAAACCCAGCGCCTCCTGTAGCTCCCGTGAACACGGTACTAACCCTGAACTAACACGGTAAAAGTTACCCTGCTCTGTAAATGGGTGATCAGTTCACAGTTTTGGAGAAAAGTGTGTAAGTTTGTGCTCCCGTCTTCATCAGGCCTCATCCGGCTCCGCTCCAGCCCACCCCCGAGGCTGCAGGGGGTCGAGTACGTCCTCAACGTCACGGCGACGGACGACAATGCCTCGGGCGGGCCACACCCCCTCTCCAGCTCTGCCCAGGTGGTTGTAGGTGTAGATGATGTCAACAACAACAAGCCTGTTTTCGAGAAGGTGAGTCTCCCTCAACACGTGTGTGTGTGTGTGAGCGAGCGTGTGTTCCATGAGGGCTTTTTCTCGTGAACATGGGCTTCTCTATCGCTCAGGTCTCTCCCACCCTTTTGACCCCTCCCCTTCCTGTTCAGCGCCCCCCCCAGAGGACTCATTAGCTTCCAGCGTCCTGCTATTTTAAAGTTACTCAAAGATCTTTTTACATCAGCTGCTGAAATAGTTGCAGAATCGCAGCAGTGTGTGTTTTTTTCCCCGCTGTTAATCTGAAGTGAGGGAAAGATCAGCCCCACACACACACACACCAACACACTCCTGTGTAGCTGTCCAGCCTGCAGGAAACAGCTGTGTGTGGGTCCCGGTTCGGTCCGCGTGGGGGGTCTGCGAGCTCCTGCCGTTCTTGCGTCAGCGTTTTCGGTCCCATCCGTTTGGCTCTCAGGAACCCCCGGCGCCCCCCGCGGGACCTGCTGACCTTTCCCCGATTGGCTGCGCTCGACGAGCACGTCTCCGACAGCAAACGGGAGGGGGCGGGGCTGCTGACAGCCGGCGAATCGGGAATAGGAACAAACCCCTCGCTGTTAATTAGACACTAAACACAAGCGTGAAAGCGGACCACTCAACCGATGAGGGATTTTACTCTTTTTCCCCTCCGTTTTTGACACTGTTTCTCTCATCTCTGGTTTCTAATGACGACAGCGGCCGAGTTTTAGCCGTTCCCATCGCGGCGAGGAGCGTGTGTGGGAGTCAGAGACGCTGAATATTTTACCTCTCCGTGATGGAGTGGACTCAAGGGCGGCTGGATTATGAAAGCAGGAGGAGGCTCAATAGAGGCAGAGAGCAGCGTCGGTGATAATCGGAGACGCTGAAGGCCTCTCTTCCTCCACCCCGGTCCCGTCCCTCGTCCCCTGTCTCCCGAGTCCCTGTAGCTGTAATTCACCGTTGACCAGGATTTGCAGGTCTGCAGCTCTTGAATGAGCTGAATTCCACCATAAGATAAAAACACGTCATAATAAACACATTCAACTTAAGGACACAACTGGGACAGAAAGTCTGTTTGTTGTTTTGTTCATAACTCCAGAAGTCCCTTTTACCACCACGTCACATTCCAAGGCTGAGGATACAGACATCGCACGATTGACTCGCTAGTTGCTAAATTCTGAATAAATCTCAGGTATAACTATAATAAATAAAAAAAATACTTTGTTACATGTTGATGTTTTTATTAACTTTGAGCTACATTAAAATTAAAAACAAATGTTAAACAACTGAGAATAAAAATACGTGGTCTCCACCCACTCCTGTTCAGTGCTGGTTGATGGTCTGATCATCCTGTAGATGTGCAGCGTTTCTCACCGTGTTGCTGATCACTGGACACGACCTGGAAACACTGTGGAAGGGAGTTGAACTCAGTCCCACGCTACTATCCCACCTCTATCCTGTTCATGTGATGTTTGCTGCTGTTTGTCCTCCTGACGTGTGAACACAGGGCGCATTCACTCCGCTAAAACCAAATGCGGAAAAGTAAATGTGAAGAAGATGCAATTAAAAATAAATGCTTAAATTATAAAACGTCTGTGTCCTGAAGAGTAGAGCGTTGAACACAGGAGCTACGAAACAAAGAAAATCCAGTGAGGTCCACTGCACTGGTGCTGGTCTCTCATCGAAGGGAACCGGCGGGTGTTTTCGGCAGAGTGCGGGGGGGGCTTCTGCTTTGAATGTGCTTGTGTCACCTGCAGTGCCAGCAGTACCGGGAGGATGGCGCCGTTCTGGAGAACCAGCCGGTCGGCACGTTTGTCATGCAGGTGCACGCGGTGGACGCGGACGAGGGCTCCAACGGGAAGGTCAAGTACGGCTTCATGCACAAGGACAGCGCCGTGCCGGCCTTCAGCATCCACCCGGACACAGGTAGAGCGGGCGGTCAGGGGGCGGTCAGCGGGGGGTCGGCGCTGTGGACCACCGGGGTCACTGCATGGCGGTGGTCAGGGTGGAGGAGTGGTCAGTAGAGATTATCAGTCATTATGGGGGGTGACTGTAGCCCAGTGCTCATTATGTGTTGGTGATCCCTGTTGACTAGTAGTTGTTGCTGGGGGGTGATGAACAGAGACCAGAGGACAGCAGAGGTCATGTGGGGGGGGGGGGGGGGCGGTTGCT
>UFQX01002654.1:25670-43170 GCA_900497675.1 Arapaima gigas
GGGGGGGGGGGGGGGGGGGCTGTTGCTGTAGTCACCCATGACTGCTGTTCTCTGATTTCTCTCATTCGGTCCGATTCTCTGCAATCATAGTCCCAGAGCAAAGAGGGTCAGGGGGGTCCAGCTGGGGGGGGTCACACCAATGCAGCTGACAGACTCTGGGATACAACTTGATCTATACAGGCATATGGACCATCTGCCTGCCTGCCTGCCTGTCTGTCTGTCTGTCTGTCTGTCTTTCTTTCTTTATCTGGATCATCAATGACTTTGAACCTGTATAAACGGCCCGAACGTCTTAAGTGGAGGTATCCAGTTGTTTCTGCTGCCATCATCCCGGCGCAGGATGTGCTGTGATTTTTCTCCAGAGTCTGGTCAGTCACGCTGACCCTGTAGTAATGACCCCCCGTGACTAACTGACGCCCCCACTGAGGAGCTGTACACATCTGCCGAATGGTGGAAACTGTTGCGGCGGTGCTCCCTCATTCCTCGTTCTCCTCACCCGCCCGCCCAGGTGTGATCGTCACGGCCCGGAAGTTCGACCGCGAAAAGCAGCGAGAATACGCGGTCACGGTAACCGCCACAGACCAGGCGGCCGAGCCGCTCATCGGCATCTGCCAGCTCAACATCCTCATCCTGGACGAGAACGACAACAGCCCCAAGTTCGAGAACCTGCGCTACGAGTGTGAGTGTGTGTCGCCCCGCCGCCGTCTCCACCAGCATCCCCCCCGTGCAGTGAAGCAGCACGCGTGAAACCTCTACACTCCCCTGTTTCACCCATTCTAGCTGTAGTTGCTGGTTCGTGTCTCACTAGGGGCTCTGCTGTTGTACCCTTGAGCAGCAATCGCTATTCACCCTTCCCTCATGCAAAAGGACTCCTGTGAAAACCTGCCCTCGCAGCTCAGGAAACCATGGCCGCTTTTCCCGTAAATGACGCTCACTTTCACGTCCTACGCCCTGACACTGACTGTGGAAAATGTACAGTTTGACAAACAAACCGTATAAAACACAGAACAGCTCTTTTATTGTAAGAAATCCTTGAAACATGTAACACTTTTTTACACGGCAAACACGGTATTTCTCTTGCAGCGCTAGACTCTCGGTGACACTGAAGATCTATAAATCTATTTATTTCCCGGCACAGTTTGTGGGTCCAGTTTAATTATTTGAACGAGATAGAAAATTCATAGTTTTGATCACAAATATTATAAGACACGTTCTTATCATTGTAATCAATAAAAGGACCTTTTATGCCGACTAACTCGAATTTTAGGTGATATTTTTTTCATTCCTGATCTCAATTCACCCCCCTGCTGACGGGAACTTTCCTCGCGGGGTGGAGGTCTGGGAGAAACTAACCCTTCCGGGTGAGGGATGGGTGAAGCGGGCGTCTTTAAAGGCTTAACGCGTGCTGTTTGCTGCCGGTCCGCAGTTATGTGTTGTGTTCAGCATTAAGGATCACTTCATACGTCAGCGTCGGCAACGTTCTCGCCTGGCGCCGACGTGCCCTCGCGCCGCGCTGCTGACGCCCGTTGCTGATGCCGTGCAGACTTCCTGCGGGAGGACACCATGATCGGCACGAGTTTCCTGCGCGTGGCGGCGCACGACGACGACTACAGCACCAACGCGGCCGTCACCTACTCCATGTCCGCCGAGCAGCCGGAGTACCTGAGAGTGAACCCCGTCACGGGCTGGGTGTACGTCAACCAGCCCATCTCACAAGTGAGACTCGCGCTTGTTGGGTTTAGACGCAGGGTGCTGATCTCCGCCCCGACACGCCATGTCTTCATACCATCCGGTTATCTCTGTGTCACTGCGTGATCATTTGTGAGCATCTCCTCAAAACACCGCATTAAAGCCCAGTGAACTGGAGTCTGAGCCTCGCGCCGTCCCCTCAGCTTATTCCTGCAGCTGAGACAGGCAACTCATTTAGTTAACTTGTGCGTCGCACTTATTAAAGGTTAAAAATACACACATCCCTTGGTTTATTCACCAGCGTTCCCCGTGAACCTCAGGCACAGCTGTATTAAGTGAAGGTGCTTTTTAAGAATGTGTATTTACCCTTAAGCTACATTAATATTAAAACCGATTGAAAATAAATGTGCTTTGTCTCCACAAACAGCTATTCGAGGCTTAAGTAATCCCATAAAGACGTGCGACGTTCCTCCTCTGCCTGTTGATCAGGAAGATCAGCAGGCAGCCGCTGTGAACACTGTGGAAATGAGCTGAACCGAGGGGGTGCCGCACTCCTGTTCTGCGTAGGTGGACTGTACCGCAGTCTCTCAGCACGGGGGGTAAAAACAGGCTTTGTTTGCTCTGCTGCACTCAGAAAGGTTCAGGTAATAATTCTCATCAATTGACTTTAATGAAATGTGCCACCCAAGTCACCCAGAGTGGGAGTTAGAGGCTCCTGACTACTCGTACCAGAGCACCTTTCATCAGCTCGCACCACGTGGATGCTGAGAAGCGTCTGGTTTTGCTCATCCACACCGAATCAGCACCTTTGCTTTGGTGGTGTTTCCAGTCCTAACTGGCGGGGAACCTCCCCGAACCCCCTGCGGCGCGTCGACAGAACACTGACGCTGTCCCTTTGTCGCGGCTGCAGAGGTCCTACATCACGCGGGAGATCGTAGCGACGGACGGAGGCAACCGCAGCAGCTCGGTGGAACTGGCCGTCACCATCACCAACGTGAAGAACCAGCCGCCGCAGTGGGAGAAGGAGAGTTACGAGGTGGTGGTCCCGGAGAACACCATGCGGGACACGCCCGTCGTGGTGCGTACCACCGCGCGGACGTGGGGACGATGCTCGTGCCCGCGGCATGGTTAAGGAACTGGAGGGACGTGCATGTTAGCAAAACCTTGGGTCTTATACGTTGCTTCGAGTGCTTTACGAAGAGGTATCTGTGGCTTAACTGAACGCTGGCAAAAGAGAGACCGAGCTCGTATTACAGCACTGCGCTAAATGTTTTATTTTAACCAACATACTTCACTGAATATTTTACACTGTTTTACTTTCGTTATATTTATTCATAGCTGTATATTAGCTGTAGAATGTCCTCCCAGCCCTGTGCTAAGCCCCGCCTCCACCCGGCTTCTGTACACGCGCTCTCACTAAGCTCTGCCCCCTCGTCCAGTCCTGCCCAGCTCACCAAGACCCCCCGCCGACGCCTCCTCCTCGCACTCCATTATAAACTATTCTCAGATGAGTCCATTTCTTCTCCATCATGTTGTTAGTGAGAGAGTCTGGATTATTCATAATCGTTTTGAGTTTTCTTGAAGATGCATTGAAAATTAATTTGCAGAATTTCCTCTGGATTTTAATAAGATATTAAGGACTTTAAAAAATGCAGATGAAGCGCTCGCAGGAAATTAATGGGCCTTCGCTGAGCTCAGGCTGATGGGAAATAAATATGTTGGTTGCGGTGGAGAGTGAGCCCGCACGCCGACTGCCCCTGCAGAGGGTGGGCAAACTGGAAGAAATTTCTGGAAGTGAATCACAGCTACAAAGACAGAGACAGCGGTGAGTCGTGCAGAGCCGCTGTGTGGCAGCCCGGCGTTAACATGCGACTCGAAATAATTTAATGCGACGAAAGGGAGACTAATGAAGACCTCAGGCAGCTCGTGGTAAACGTGGTAAGACCGGCTGTCAGAACTGGGCAAACAGACACTGTGCACGGGACAGGACGTGAGTTTGAATCCCCCTCCTCCTGTAGTGTCCTTGATCAAGGTACTTGATGCAGTAAAAACACCCGGCTGCATAAACGGGTAAATCTGTAGCTTATTGTACGAACCCAACAGTGTAAGTTAAAGTGTCACATGAATTATGGTTAATAATCATCCAGATGTGTTTACTTTTGACGAAAGCTAGAAGGTGCCTTCAGCCCGGTTATCTGCTGTTAACCGTGGCGGTGGATCAACGATGACCTGAGTTTCCATCTCATGGAGTCACTGGGTCTGAAGGCTCAAAGTTTATGTGATGAGTTGGCTGTTATAGTACAAACATCATTTTCTCAACATGGTCTTCTGTTTCCAGAGGATAAAAGAACATTTATTAGGTCCGAACATCTCTGAACCTCACTGAGTGCCAGTGGACGGTTCCTCAGTGATCCGACTGACTGACTGACTGATCGATGGATGGATGGATGGATATAAAGACTCACTGTACTGTAACCTAAACCTTCCCCGCGTTCTCAGACCATCAAGGCGACCTCGCCGCTCGGGGACCCCAGGGTGACCTACAACTTGGAGGACGGCCTGGTGCCGGAGACCAACATGCCCGTGCGCTTCTACCTGACCCCGAACCGCGAGGATGGTTCCGCCTCCATCCTGGTGGCCGAGCCGCTGGACTTTGAGACGACGCGCCACTTTGCGCTCAGGGTGCGGGCGCAGAACGTGGCCGCAGTGCCGCTCGCGGCCTTCGCCACCGTCTACGTCAACGTGACAGGTGCGTGGCGTGAACCCCGACGGAGAGAGTGTGCAGTATCTGCTGCGCAGGTGCGATGCCCCCCTGGCGATCGGCACCCCTGCGTCGTTCACGCATTCGCTGCACTCGTGTTTGTTACTGTTGGCGTGCGCTGCCGCCGCCGCTCACTTATCGATTTCTTTTAAATAAATGAGTGACCTCGTGCCCCCCGGAGACGGACACGGCCAACGTAATTCTGCTCACGCAGCAGAGGGAGGCGGCACGCTGCTTTGAACCGTGAGGGTGGTGTGGGCGGGACTCGAATTCCGAGTTACTGGACCCTTTTCAGGGTCCTGCCGAGATGAGCTGCTGCTCCCAGCAGCCACCGCCCCCCCGAGGCCCCACCCTGGAGGAACCCGCGGTTGGACCGGCTCGCTCCTCTCGTCTATCTTTACCTCGGGAATATTTATACCCGTGTTTACAGATGCTGATCTGAACCCAGAGCAGCAGCGGCGTTTCCCATATTTAAAGTGATGTTGGCGGAAGATTCGAAAATGACCCGCAGAAGACAGATGCCCCTAATCCTGACCCTAACAGCCCCCAGTCAGTCAGTCAGCAGCGGCTCAGCTGAGATGCGACTAGTTCTCCGCTGCAGCAGCGTAGTCAACGATGCCAAACAGAAACACAAGTAAACAAAAAGAGGCTCTGACCGCCTTACAGTCCAGCACAGGGTCCAACACCGAATGAGCTCAGGACACTCCGCCCCTCCCACGATCCTCTTGTCCGGCTCAGCGCCGCGGCAGCGAGGGGCCTGTCGCCAGGAAGCTAAGTCCACATACTGCGGAAATGGTTTATTGAGGGAAAAAATGTTAACATGTTAAGAAGCCAGACGTTATCTTTGTTATTGTCCTGTTTTGCTCGTTCGGGTTCTTCTCGAACTACAGTAGACGTGTCTGAACACAGTAAAACGGTGTACAGAACCGGGTTCAGCAGAAGCTCCCCTAATGAGGACTGTGCTCTGCCTTCCCAGACGTCAACGACAACGTGCCCTTCTTCACCTCCTCCATCTACGAGGCGGCGGTGACCGAGGGGGCGCCGGTCGGGACCCCGGTCCTCCAGGTGTCCTCCACAGACCTGGATCTGGGCCTCAACGGGAAGGTTGGTGAGCGGAACACAAGACACAAGCTGTAAACACAGTACAAGTGAGTGGAACCGAGGTGGTCCCACACTCCTGTTCCGTTCAGGACTCTTTACTGCCACCTTTCAGCTTGGAGAGTGAGCACAGGTTGTGTCGGCTCTGCTGTAAACTGGTTTTAGAAGCTCTGTAGGTGAAGAAAGGGTAACTGAAAAATAAATAAATTGGAAATATGTGCATACCTTCCAAGGTATGTGTAACTCGGAGCCAGCGAACGTTGAGGTGTGGGTGCCGATCCGTGGACACGCTGTCACGCGCTTTCCCGCTCTTACACCCGGTGGTGACACTCTGGTGTACTGGTGCTCAGATCTCCTACTCCCTCCTGAAAGACCGCAGCGGGGACCACCGCTTCTTCCGCATCGACCCCGAGACGGGCGCCATCTACACCGAGGCCGTGTTCGACCGCGAGACCAAGGGCTCCTACCTGCTGGAGGTGAAGTCAACAGACGGGTGGGAGTCGGCGCGGCCGGGGCGGCACGGTCAGCCCAATTCTGGTGAGTGGGTGTGGCCGAGACGGCGTGGCCTGGGAGGAGGGTGTGGCCCGGGAGGGACTGTGATCCCACACTGATCCACATGCACGTGCACACGTTATACCTGTCACCTGGTGAGGCTGTTTCCCGCCTCACCGACAGGTGAAAATGACCGGATCACGTGCACGGAAAGGCAGCTCGGCAGTGTGGTTCCGTCTCCCCGGTGGAGGCATACTCTGCGAACACGGACAGGAGATGCATTTTTCATGTGCGCAGTTGTGGATTATTAAAAGCGCTTTTCTGGCTAATTCATTCGCAGTGATATTTTGACAGCGTAAATACTGTTCAGATATTAAAGGTGAAGGGGGACCCGGGATTCTCGGCACGACGGAAGATGTTATAAATGTTAGATGAAGAGACGCGGCGGCGAGGCCTCCTCCACGCTCATTAGCATCAGCCGCGAGCGCTCGGCAGATCTTCACGGCCGTGCGCTCGGTACGTGCGAGAGGAGGCCGAACGGCAGCGAGGCCGCTGCTCTGGTGTGGAATTCTCACCTCCCGTGCTGGTGGCCCACGTTCAAACCCCACCCATTTTTCTCGTGGCCTGCGGGTGGGATTGTGGTTAGAGGGGTCATGTTAAAATCACAATTGAACTTCACCGGTTCAAATGCCACCTTAACCAAGGCTTCTGCTCAGAACTGCTCCGGTGAAAATGGCCCTGCAGTACAAAGGGGTAAATCGGTGTAGAGTGCAGTGAAAAGTGTTCAATAAATAAGTAAAGGGCAATAAAAAGAGCCCAGGTGGATGTTGGCACTGATGAAGGAGCAGGAGGGTGGGGAGGGTTTCTGGGTAGCAGAAACCTGACATGTAAGCCCAGGTGAGGGAGAGCGATTCTCCTTTTGATCGCGGTAAAAAGTCGAAGTTACGGCACTTAGCCACAGGGGAGCGTCACCAGCGGGTCAGACCCCCCCACAAGCTGTTGTCACCTTGTCAGGTATATTGCCGATTATGTTCCTCTTGATATCTCTTATCAAACGCTGAATGTTTAATCGGGGCGAACTCTCCTCCCCCGCCCCCTTACCCCACCTGGGTGCTGTGGGGGACGGGGGGGGGGGGGGNATGTTTAATCGGGGCGAACTCTCCTCCCCCGCCCCCTTACCCCACCTGGGTGCTGGGGGGGACGGGGGGGGGGGGGCTCCGTCACACCTGTCTGTCGGCGGCTTCAGAGGCAACTCGGCTGACAGAATAAGAGCAGCCGAGCTGGCGCTCACCGCCGTGCCGGGTGTGTGTGTCCCGCAGACACGGCCTACGTGCGCGTCTTCGTCAGTGACGTCAATGACAACAAGCCCGTCTTCGCACAGAACGTCTACGAAGTGAACGTCGACGAGGACGCTGATGTCGGCTTCGCGGTCGTCACTGTCAGCGCCAACGACGACGATGAAGGTGGGTGCACGCGTGTGTGTTTAAGTGCAGCACAACGGAGGGGGCACGGGTGGCTTTACAGCTTCTCTGGTTTCTGGCTTTAGAAAACATGGGGGAGTTGCAGGGAAACAGCAGGGGGCGCTGTACAGTGCATTACAGTACAGCACAATCGCACCGTCAGCCTCAGTGAAGATCATGCAACTGAGTCTTCGGGGTCTTTGAGCCCAAGAGTGATGCTGAGATGTTGGAAGACATTGGGAGACGTTGGGAAATGTTAGGAGACACCGGGAGGTTTTGGGAAACATTGAGAGATGTTTGGAGATATTGGAAGACACTGGCAGGCTTTGGCAGACGTTGGGAGATCTTGGAACATGTTGGGAGATGCTGTGAGATATGGGGAAATCCTGAGAGACGTTGGGAGATGGTGGGAGATGCTGGGAGACGATGGAACATGTTGGGAGACAAACCAGCTGCAGTGAGAACAACCCGTGGGTACAGGACCCTGTTAGACGCCTCTCTGTCTCTCTCAGTCCACCTGAAATGACCTGTTGGACAGCTGTCCATCTCAGGCTGTGCGGGACCAGGGATCACAGGGAGCAGTGGCAGATTCAGCGTGTTTCTTATCTCCGTTTGTTACACATTGAAAAACACTCCCACTGGGGTCCAGCGGCGTCGTCCTGAACGAAACGAACAAACGAAAATGTTAATTAACAGAATGAGCAGAACGGAGTGCAAACACACACACACACACACACACACAAGCCTCTGCTCCTCTTCTCTTACGCACTTTCATCACCTCCATATTGAGGCTCGGTGAAGGTAGGGAGCTGTATTTTTATTAATATTTCATTTGTGTCACCCTCCCCATCCAGACCGTGATGTGCTCCAAGCCCCAATTCCGCCATGTTATATAGAGCAATGGGACCCAGAAAAGGCAGCAAAGCAGCTTTTTTCCTCCAACCGTGTCCCTTATCAACCTCCGAGGTGCAAACCGCAATCCACATTCACACTTGAATGGACAATAAGGCCCCGCTGTCGACTCTCAGGTGGAAAGGATCACAACACAACCGGGGAAATATTTATTAAAGTGTCACCAGCTGCACCTATTTATGTTTAATCTTGCTGCTGTTTCCACCGCTACGCTCACATTATTTATATACACAGACACACATTATTAGACATTATTTAGATGCACCTACGCATCCCTGAGAATAACTGTACTGTTTGGATCGTGTTTATTTTCCTCAGGCTCGGTGCCTGTGTGGTAACCCCCCCGCCGTGTGCGAACCGTTCCCCTGCACACGCAAACACACCTATAAAGTGCCTATAAAGTGTCGACCCTAAGTCATTTTTGGAGGGTGACCATAATTTTGTGATTTCTTTTGTCCAGCTCAGCTCCTTTCTGTAAAAACAGACATTTTGCCTCATGCCGCTGGACGGTGGATCTTCTGCATGTTCTTCTCGCCTTTTTCACTTTACGTGTTTAATTTTGAAGTCACTTTCAGTCAAAGTCACTTCTCTCTTGTAAGTTCTGATTCTGCAAGCTTTAAACATCCAGTCCGTCGACTGACTATTAGACTCCTTGTCCTCTGCCACTCTGTACCTCCGTACCCCTAACCTGACCAGGAATAACCCCCCGCCACTCTGGTCTTCACCACGCAGGGGCCAACGCCAAGCTGCGCTACCAGATCACGGCGGGCAACACGGGCGGCGTGTTCGACGTGGAGCCGGAAGTGGGCACCATCTTCATCGCCCAGCCGCTGGACTACGAGCAGGTGCGGCGCTACAAGCTGCGCCTCCTGGCGTCCGACGGCAAGTGGGAGGACTACGCCGTGGTCGTGGTCAACGTGGTCGACAAGAACGACGAGGCCCCCGTCTTCTCGGTGAACGAGTACTACGGCAGCGTGACGGAGGAGCTGGACGGTTCGCCTGTGTTCGTGCTGCAGGCAGGTGGTCCTGGACCAAACCAAACCAAACCAAACCCTTCTTTAGACTGAATTAGAAGTTTACTTTTTCAGTTTAACCTCATTGTTTTGCTTTAGCTCACAGGTTTCCAAATATTTGTGTCAGAAATGCTGACATCACACTGACTTTTCAACTTGCAAACTATTGGAAGGCAGATTGTAAGTCATTTATTCATAAGTCCAAAGTCAATCTTACCACAAAGTCAAAATCAATCAAAAGCTGAATAATACAGACACCACTCAGTTTATTCATTCGCTGGTTGCAGTCTGTAAAAATCTAATACACGGTAGCAGTAATAAAAAAAAACTTTGTTTCGACAGCATTTTTAAATTTGAGTTACCCTCAAGTAAATGAAAAAATTCTCTGCAAACTCATAATCAATGCCGATTGTTCACTGATTCATCCCATAAACCTGCAACGTCCCGCATCTTACTTACCCCCAAGACCAGCTGTAAACACGGAGGAGGAGAGTTGACGTTCTCTTCTGCGTGGCTGCTCTTTACCGCCATCTTTTGGCTCGGGGGTGAACGCAGGCCGCAAACGGACAAGCGGTGAAAATGCAGCCGGAAACAGACTGGAAAATGATTCCTGTTGTCGATAGTTTGTCGCTCGATCTCAGCCTGAGATGCTGTGGATGTTTGACCGACTTTTTCTCACCTGCGTAAAGTCAGCACGTGAGGCGTGGGCAGCCAGCTGGCCTTGGACCTTTAAAGGCTTTTCTTCCTTTTCCAGCCTTAGGAGTTTTGTTTCATCTCCTCTCCTGCCTTCTGGCTTTTCCCGCCTTGTTTTGACTGTGTTTTACTGCGGTTCTGACGAATTCGCCCTGTTGCACGTCTCCCGCTCTGTATGAAAGCCCTCTGAGGCAGCCACGTGTGGAAGGGCACTACGGCCATATAAACTGTAGCAGTAAATTCAGGTAGATAAAAGTATTCCCGTCGAATTTTAAATGGCTTCATATTAAACGTCACGAAGACGCACACGCCTGTTATTCCTGCTGTCTGCCAGGTAATCAGCTTGTCTATGAAAAATGATCTTTTTGGCCGCTGATCCTCCGTACGGCTCTCAGATTTCAAGGCTGAAAATGAGTAGTTTTACACCTGCAGAAAGAATATGTGCTGGTGAGGAGATGGCGTAGGTGTTGGCGAAGATTTCGAGACAGTCGCTAGTAGTCAGCAATAATTAATAATGGAACAGTGCCGCTCCCAATTTTTATGTTAAAAAAGTAGAAGAAGAAGCAACCGCTGGCGTGAGAGAAGAAAGCGAACCGGTGAAAATCCCAGGCGAATTCTGTTTCGTCTTCCAGGTAACGGCTACGGACCCAGATAAAGACGCGGCCCAGGAGGCCCTGAGGTACTCCCTGCACGGCCAGGGGGCGGAGAGCGAGTTCATCATCGACGAGGTGACGGGGAAGATCTACGCCCAGAAGACGCTGAATCGCGAGGAGCGGGCAGTGTGGAGGTTCGTGGTCTTGGCCACAGACGAGGGCGGCGAGGGCCTCACGGGCTTCACCGATGTCATCATCAACGTGTGGGACATCAACGACAACGCGCCCGACTTCACCTGCATGCCCGACAGCTGCCACGGCCAGGTGGCGGAGAACTCGCCACCCGATACCTCAGTCATGGAGATGAGCGCCACTGACCTGGACGACAGTGCCGTGGGACAGAATGCCGTGCTCAGCTATAGGATTGTGACTAACGCCCGTGGAGCGTCGGGCACCGACCTGTTCGGCATCAACCCCAGCACTGGCACCATCTATGTGGCCAGCGGGGACTTGGACCACGAGCGAGTAGAGAAGTACCACCTGGTGGTAGAGGCGCGGGACGGCGGGGGCATGACAGCCACGGGCACGGCCACCGTCCGCGTCATTGACGTCAACGACCACGTGCCCAGGTTCACCGAGAGCTCTTGCCGCGCCCGCGTGTCCGAGAGCAGCGAGGTGAACTCTCCTGTGCTGGAGGTGTCCGCCACAGATGCTGACGCAGGAGAAAACGCTCAGCTGACCTTCAGCGTGGCGGCCGGCGACCCCGAGCAGAAGTTCTACATGGTGAGCCACCGGCAGGAGCGGCGCGGCTCGTTGCGGCTCAAGAAGAAGCTCGACTACGAGAAGTCCAGCGAGCAGCGATTCAACCTCACCCTCAAGGTGGAGGACCTGGACTTCTCCAGCCTGATGCACTGCATCGTTGAGGTGGATGACCACAACGACCACGCCCCTGTCTTCGTCCCGCACTTCCACCTGCTACCGCCCCTGCCTGAGGATATCTCCGTAGGCAGCAGCGTCGCCAAAGTCGTGGCCAGCGACTCGGATTCGGGGCGGAACCAGGAGATCACGTACAGCATTCTGCCCGACTCCGACCCGTACGGCCAGTTCTCGGTCGACCAAAGCGGCCTGGTGACTGTGGCCAGTCCGCTGGACAGGGAGACGGCGGCGCAGCACTACCTGGTCGTCCTGGCGACCGATAAGGGCAGCCCGGCACAGACCGGCAGCGCCACCGTCCAGCTCACTCTCTTGGACGTCAACGACAACGGCCCCGAATTCGAGGCGGCCTACGCGCCCGTCGTGTGGGAGAACGTGCGCGGCCCTCAGGTCGTCCACCTCAACCAGACCTCCACGCTGCTGCACGCCACTGACCGTGACTCCGCCCCCAACGGGGCCCCTTTCTCCTTCTCGCTGCCCCCAGAGTTCCGGCAGCAGGGCGACTTCCTCCTGCACGACAACGGCAACAGCACAGCCACAGTGACGGCGCTGCGCGCCTTCGACCGCGAGAAGCAGAAGGAGTTCCACCTGCCGGTCGTCATGAGCGACAGCGGTCAGCCGCGCCGGAGCGTCACCAACACGCTCACCGTCACCATCGGCGACGAGAACGACCACCCCCACCAGGCCGGACACAAGGACGTCTACATCTACAATCACCGAGGTGAGCGGCTGCCTTCCCAGCGCTATTCAAGGCAAGGTCAAACGGGGCCAGCGGGTGGCGCAGTGGTTCAAATCCCACCTCCTGCTGCCGTACCCTTGATTCAAACACTTACCCAGAACTGACGCAGTACAAACAACCCAGCTTTTTAAATGGCTAAATCACTGTGTGTAGATCAATATAAATTTTGAGCTACCCTGCAGAAAAGTGTGACAGAAATGAATTATTATTATTATTATTATTATTATTATTAGAAGGCAGGTCTCCCCCAACGCACCTGACCTCTGACCTCAGTGTTTGGCCGCCCTGCTAGCACCTCTGTGGTCACAGACTGAGGATCCTGACGCAAAACTACCGTCAGATGCATTCGATCCCCACTTGCTCTCACTTTTTTCCGAATCCCCGAGAGATTCATAAACAAGAGGCTAAATGATGTCGGGCAAAATGTAAATTAGCAGTGTTGTTCTTATCAAAATATTCAAGGACACGGGGCGATTAAGGAGTCAACGATTAACTGAAATAATTAAAAGTGTTCACCTGCGGAAATGTTCGTCGCAGAGGGTTCGGAAAAGGAAAGATTTTTCGCATAATGGAAAGAATTCAATCAGCAGCCGAAAGCCGGTTATTAAAGTGTCAGCAGGAGGGGAACCGCGCGGCAGCAGCGCGACCCGAGGGCTGCGGGCGGAGACACCCCGGTCCACCTTCCCAGACGCGCACCCGGACGCCGCCTCTATTTAACTGCACGGCAGGCGCTTTCGGCCGATGTGCCACATCTCAGTTAACTTTGGACGGCAGGTGGCGTAGTGATGATGAGAGGAACCCAGGTTCCCACTCCTCCTCCTGCTGCAGTGCCTTTTATCAAGACCCTGCTGCACGAACGGGTAAATCAGTGCAAGTCACTGCATAAGTGCCTGTTCCAGGGTACGATAGCAGCATTTTCACCAAAGTTTCTGTCCTTTCAGTGAGAATTTCACCGCAGCTTTGGGTTTATTTTGTTACGTAACAGAAAAGTCGGCATCGAGAGCCTTTAGAGCGGCGCGCCGCTCTCCTGATCGAATTGGTGCCGCGACGTCGCCCGTCACACTCGCCATTTGCACTCGTGATCCTCTTCGGTCCGCAGTTTCCTACGAGCCCTGGGTCTCCCAGAGAGACCAAAACGGTGCGCTTTGTATGAACTCGTGGGGAATTGTTGACTTTGATGCATATTTTATCAGTGAAGAAAACGGAAAAGCTGCTATTTTCCAGCATTTGGAATTAGCGTTTTTCTGTGGCGTTTCTCCAGCATCGGCGCTGTGTCTCTGTCCCCTCAGGAAGGATGCTGAGCACCGTTGTGGGCAAAGTGTTCGCCCCGGACCCGGACGACTGGGATAACAAGACCTACACCTTCGAGGGACACGTTCCCAAGTGAGAGATGGCTTTTCCACTCGGTGCTGATATTAATCTGAAGGTTTCGTGTCTGGGTGGCGCTCTGTGGGCTTCCAGCTGACAGGTCTTTGAAGGAGCGTGATGAATTTTAATGCTGTGCTGCTGAGCTACTCGGCCGCCTGAGCGCTCATCATTTTCTTCTCTGTCACTGCTGAAATCTACCTCGCCCATCAGTCCGTGTGGCTGAGCGATGAGCGAAGGTGCCGTGTTTAAGGAGACGGAGCTATTAAATGCCCTGTTATCGGCGCCGTACGGTCACTAATGGGGCTCGGAAGGCGCTCGCCCTGCTACCGGAACCGTGCCGGGGATCTGGGGGCGGATAAGCGGAAGTCGGCCTCTCCCCCTTTTCCCCCTCTGTCTCACGCTCCTCGCTCCTCCTGCAGTTTCTTCGTCCTGAACAAGAGGACGGGCTCCATTGTCATCAAGGAGAGCGTCCCCCCCGGCAACTATGAGTTCAGGGTGCGAGTGTCAGACGGGGTTTGGCCCGACGTGGTGTCCGGCGTCGCCATCCATATGAAGGAGCTGCGGGATGAAGCCGTCTACAACTCGGCCTCAGTGCGCCTGGCCGGTACGCCACCCCACCCCCCCACGGCCCTTCTCCTCATGAACATGTGCCTTTTTTTAAATCAAACCGGACCTTCCACCGCGACACACGTGTCTGGTGCTTCTCAGCCATCCAGCACAAGCTACGACCTCCCCAGTTTTGATAAAACCAACTGGTTTTTCGGTGAGTTTTCTAAAAACCAGCAAACTAGGGACGCTCCTGTACAAACTTGCACAGTCCTGCCCAGAAAGACCCCTGTGGCTCACAGTCACACAAGTTCACACACGTACTGGTTCTCAGCAGCCAGTAGACACATTTACTGTCCATTTACCGTATGAACCATCTGACTCCTGTCCGCCTGTCGGGAAAGCCCACCCCTGAACCGCGTAGTATTGGTTTGTCAGAAGTCAGGCGGACACCACTATTGCCACTTCTGCCCTCTAATAGTTTGTGCAAAAAGGGCTTTTATTTGGACACATCTTTTCATGGTTTTTTCCCCACAACGTGGCCTGTGTTCTCGCCTGTGTTCCTCTTTGCCGTCGCCTCTCCTTTTTCCACTGTTTGTTTTGCTGCTTACTCATCTCAAATGAACGGTGCCCTTTTCAGGTGCGCACATCATGCTTCTTTACCTCCAGCATATTAATTGTTCCAGATAAGCCACAATGGGATCTAATCTCCTATTTATTGGAAAATTAATATGCAAGGTGTTTTTTTTTAGCGCAGAAATATTACTGAGGGATTAAGGTTATTAAAACAGGGAGTTTGGGGAACGCGGATGTGCTGCAGACCCATTAACATCCCCACCGTGGATCTCGACAGGCACCGTGACTGAGTCTGTGGGTTTACAGCAGAGGGGGCCGGGCCAAGGGGGTGGAGGTGGGTTCCGTAAACCCGGCGTGAAGTTCGGAGCGGTGTTTCCTAGGTTCTGCTGCGCCACGGCGGCGGTTGTCCGAACGCCCAGGAGTGTTGAGGGACCGGCGGTGGCCTCCTGACACCGTGTCGGAGGGCTTCGCCACCTGACCCGGATCTGTTTAGAGACGCGCCGCGAACCCGAAACGGGTCTGACTCCGTTCTGCGCCGGGGACAGAGAGCACCTACGTGCTGCTCGCCTTCCGCCTCCCCAGACTGCTGCTTTTAAGGCTTTATATTTCAAACGGCCAGGTGGGCGGGAGAAAAATAAACTGTTATTACTGCCCTAATGGCAGAGCGGGAAACAAATCATGGCTGGGGGTTGCTGGAGAGCAGGGCGTCACGACAAGGAGCGTCCCCACATCACTCATCTCCACCCTGACTGCATATAAATGGGAATTATCCCTGCGGACCCAGCAAACCGCTGGACCCTTAAACAACTGCAGTCATACCTCTTCTACTCACGGGGCATATTAATTCCGAGTGTGAAGGCGGGTGGAAATCCTACACCGGCGGCCCAAGTTTAACCGAAGACGCAGCAACAGGTGGTTTAGCCACGAGAGACCCGCCGCCTTTCGCTCGGGAGGCCGTAGGTTTGACTCCCCTCTCCTGCTGCGGCGCCCCTAAGTGAGGAACTTGCGGTAAAAGTGACCCTGCCGCGCGAGTGTGTGAACCAGTATAAAAAGCCGGGTGTGAACTAAACGAAAAACCTGAACGCTACAGCTGTATGTGTACCGACGTGGCCCAAAGACGGCCCTTCTGGGAAACCAGGACCGGAGATTTCGGCGCCGCAGCTTTCCAGTAATGAGATGAGAGAACGTAGGAGCCGCCGTCCCGGGCGGCCCAGGCGCGCCGAGAAAGACCGCGGTTTAATCTCCTGTTTCTGTTCGGCCGCCCCAGAGCAAAGGCCACTAACTGCCACGCGAGCTGTGCCGGGGGACGCCGGGGCCTTTCATCCCGAATCCGAGCGGAAGATTATGGAACGTCGCCCTAATGTTTCTGTCGGCCTCCATGACATTTAAAATCCCATTAGGAGAACAAATGTTCGGTGGGATGTAATAAAGCTGCAGAAGTTCTCGTCCGCAGAGATTAGGGGAAGGCTGTTCCTTTTAACTCGCAACGGAAAATTTATTGAACGGTGAAAATGTATTTTTACAGTAAGGCCTTGGAAGGCATTCATAAAACCCCTTTCTGGGTTTTTAAATCTGCGTGTGGCTGCGGCCGCCCGTGTATGAATGTGGCGCTAACCCTGTTAGCAGAACGCCGCTAGAGTAAAGCGCCGCTTTATCCAAGGGGAAGGCACAAAGGCGTCTTCAGAGTTTGTTTGCTTCTTGTTTTGGAAACTCAAGGACAAATGATATTGGGTGTTTTTTTGTACTCGCGGTCCGGAGATCGATCTGAGAGGAGCTGTCAGATGAACGTGTGAACGTGATGCCGCCGGGGTGACAGCGGAGCGGCTTTTTTTGTGTCGCGGTGCTTTCGGGGGGGGTTTGTCCCTTCCTGGCTGGCCGAGGACCTCCGCTCGGCGTGAGGAGGCCGGAAGTCGGATGCCGTCTCCACGGGATGCGTTCGTGTTTGCGGGTGATGCGCTTCCACGTGACAGCAGGAGGCCAAGCTGTTCGTGACACCTTGTAACTGCGAGGCCCAAACACACGGGACTGACGCCACAGCGGTGGCCAACGGAGGCAGAAAGACCGGAGCGCGTTGCAGGCACACGGGGAGATCATCATACGTCTACAGTGAGAATGTGGGAAATTAGTGTTATAACCGTGTCCCTTTTTTGCTCGGCTTCTCCTTCTCACACGCTCAACCTTGCTTGGCTCAGGACTTTCTCTTGTTCTCAGTTTTTCCCCCCGTACCCTTTGTTTTTTTTTTTCCTGAAAATTCAGTTTGAAAATAACCTATATGGGGGCAGAGACCCTGAAAGCAAACACACCATTGTTCCCAAATTGCCATTTTTCCTCAGCCGCCAGCAAAAGGCGTACTGTCCCTTTAAGAAACCCAAATAAGAACTGTGATAAAAACCGCTCAGCGCTGACCAATGATGCAGTAAACCAAAAACACACAGAAACCGCTGTTCCGCTCCCTCAGCCTCCGCCCACTTCTGACCTGCTGACTCTCTGGTGATGCTGCCCCAGAGCATTGTGGGACACAGCTGGATGTCCACAGGTGACATTTGGGTACATATAGCAGCCAGTGAAGAACAGATCCAAACTCGTGTCTGTGTTCCGCCTACCGTTGCCTTGCAACCGGTCCATCT
>UFQX01002654.1:48170-55843 GCA_900497675.1 Arapaima gigas
CTGACGTGAGGAAACGTGCATAAATGTGAATGAGGCGCTTTAGGAACAGAGGGTGAATCTTGTTGTTAGACAAACAGATTTTTCAGGAACCGCTTCTGCCGTGAAGAAACCCACTGGTAGCTGTACGTTAACTCGGGGGGTTAAATGCGGGATCGTCTCTGGCTGGCCGGAGGGGCCGCGTCGTTCGCTGGGCGGGGGCACCAACAGCCCAGCGCTAATCCCAGTCCTCGCTCCCCGGCTCGCGCCGCCTTCCTGTTTTGTTCGAACCAGAGGGGCGCGAATGATCAGATCGGGGGGCATCACACCACCTTCTGCCTGAATTGGAGGTGGACATACTTGGGTGGTTGAGTGTGGTGTTCATTTGGTCGCCAGTCTGGGCGTTTAGGAGCAAATGGAGGTAAAGGTGGGAAGGAAGTGGGAACGGGCTGTTTACGTGGGCCGTCGGCTGACTGATCCGCGATTGACCGTCACTGCGAGCCGGTGACCTGTTTGAAATTCTGGTTGCGTCAATTCAAGTCCTGCGTCCAAACCCAGGCTCCGGTTCGCTTAATCCTTCCAGAACCGCAGAAGAGAGAGAAACAAAATGGTATTTGAAATGAGTGTGTTTTGCAAACGAGAAGCTGGCAACAGGTGACAGCTTCCCGTACTCCTGCTCGTGCTGCCCACGCACCGAGCGCGCGGCTTACAGTCCAACACGTCATCCGTGTGGCACCACGTCCTCAGTGAAACACCTCTCAGATGTGCTAAACTTCCTGAAGGTCTGTCAAAACCGCCTGATCAATTAGTGTGATTTGTTACCAGGATCCAGGCAGTAAACATCTCTGTGTAGTGTTTTCTTGGCTCAAACGCTCCTCGTGGGACGTGTTTTGGCTTCGCCTGGCAGCCTGCGACTGCGTGGGATTTCACCCAGAAACACATATGGTGACGCCTCGGCAGCTCTCAGCCGACGGAGGATCCGAATGAATAAAGTCGCTGTTAACAAGTCGCGTAGCGAGGAGCGGAGCTGGCAGGGAGCTGGGCGTCTGTAGATCGCGTACGCAGCTCGTGTCCGTGTTTCTTCAGGTACGCAGACAGCTCGGAGTTCAGCTTCTTCATAAATATCTGCCCTCCTGCACGAACTGTGCTCATCCTCGGAGATGCGGGCTGATGTCGCGCCTTCGTTGTTCAGTTGCAGCAGGTGACATTGGAGCCGTCGCCTTGCAGGCGGAGTCTCATCGAGCGGTCCTCACTTGCCCTGGGCGGGTGTAGTAAAAATTACCCTGGTGTGACATTGTAGGTCCTGGAAAAGTAAAGGGTGAAATTTGGAGAAAAACGGATTCTGAGAAACAGGGAGCTGTAGATCTTACTCAGCCATCCCGGTTTTCAGTGGTGCAGGACTCCGATTGGCCAAAAGGAAGGACCTGAGGGGCAGGCCTCACCGATGACTGACAGCCAGAGAGGCGCTCTGATTGGTCACACCTTTGGTCCTGAGGGCCGGTAGGAGCCTGTGATTGGCCCGCCGTCTCGCGCCATTCGAGGCTGACTGTGGTCGGCTCTGTGTAGAAACCTGCAGCCCGTTTGCCCTGTTTTACTGTCTGGAAAAGAGTATTTTCTTCAGTTTTCTACATGTCTTGGAAATCACGTCTCACGGCGTGGACAGAAGCTCGAGGGACAGACGAACTGCCCGGGGGACGCGGTAACAGTCCCCCGGAAATGGCCCCTACGAGGGAGCGTTATTCCCGAAAGCAGTAACTCGTCTCCGGCCGAACCCGGGAACGAGGAGTGTTGGGACGGTTGCCCGTCTCTCGCTCGCCGTAGCGTGCGTCGACGTGCCGTCCCCGGGCGAGACGTCGGCGGTGTGTCACGCAGCCGGCAGGAGTTCGCGCGATGCCCAAACACTCGGAACAAGCGCGCCGCTCCGACTTCCCGCCATACGCCGAGCGAGGGAGCCGGGCTGCGGCTCCGTGGCCATCGTGTGACGCCTGGGTGTAGCGATGGGTGTTCCGTGTGCCGGAATGGTGAAGCCCAGCAGCGTAAACACACAGACGCTGTGGTTTATAGCCTAAGTTTCCCTCTGCATGTTTCTTTATTTATTCAACAAGCGTCACGTGTTTTTTCCATTATGCATCGCGTTGCCTTCTGTCGGCTTTATCTTTTAGCGCGATACCTCCTCAACTTACAGACGCAGCTGGCAGAAGGAGGCTGTTTGCGGCTCACTTTGTATGTAACTCCAAAGTTAGGATCAGTGAAAAGTTAATAATACAGATATCGGTTGATTTATTTGCTGGCTGGGTTCTGTAAACATCTCAGATGCAGCCATCAAAACACGCTTTGTAGGACTGCTTACAAAATAGTTGAATAAATTCACCTGCTTTAACATTAAGACCGAACGAAAAAGTAAAGATGTGGCGCCGGGCTCCTATTCGACGGAGACTGTCGGCGAATCTCGTAAACACGGTGCTTCTCGGTCTGTTACTGATCAGCGACACTCAGGAACACAGGACAGGAGCCGTGAACACTGTGGAGGGGAGTGCGATTTAGGCGGCCCCGCCATTCCGCGCTCTCTGGGTGCCCTTTGCTGCCATCTATCTCCTCGGAGGGCGGACGCGGGTCGCGTTCACTGTGCCGCAGACAGAAGTTTTAGAAGATAGACAAGTGAGGAAAATGGCACTAAAAATAAGCCGGAAAACGATCCTATCTTTGAAAAATCGTAATTCCACAGTTCTCAACACGAGAAGCCGCTGTGCACATATTGTTCTAAATGGGAGGCTGCACGGTGGCGACAGAAGATACCATTTGCACTCCAAAGCGGCGATGCTGAGATAGACGCGGAGGCAGCGATGGGGAACCGGCAGCTCGGAGATTTCTGCTCAGATTTGGGGAATAACGCGCGAACAACCCCAGGCGGAAGATTAATAGCCGCTGTTGGAAATAAAAGTGAAAGATGGGCGCGGATTACTTGCCTCCGTCCAAACTAACTAATGCTGCTTTTATATACGTTCCAGGGCCGGGGAGTGAAGGGGGGACATAAGAGGATTGCGATGGACCGTCGTGTTCCAAATGCTCCGTTTGACTCTTCCGCTGCGAGAAATTGGTTGGATTACACAGCGCGCGCGTTTTATTTAATTTAGTTTTTTTCTGAGGGGGCTCAAGAGAAGTGGTGTTTACAGATGGAGATATTATTGCAGCTTCAGAAGGAGCCCGTCTCCCCGGAAGCCCTCGGCGGTCTTCCGTCGTGTTTCTTTGCCCTCCGCTGGTGCTCGGATGTGGCCTCAGGTCCGGGGTCGCCGAGGGTTAGAAGGCCCGCAGACCGCGAGCCCCCGGGGGGACTGTCAGAGAGGGTCGAGACGGGACGGACGAGGGCAGTCGAACCCGAGCCCACTCAGCGGCAGGATCGCGCCTGTGTCCCGGCACATCGCCCCCCCGGTGTCGTGCCGGTAAACAGCGCCGTGTCTGTGATTACTGTTTGCGCTATTAGAAGGAGCGCCTTACTGTAAGAGGCCGGGCGTGCAGCTCCTGGAGTCGTCCTCACTGGTTCGCGTGTCGATAAGGGCTGGCGAGCAGCGGCACACACACACACACACACACACACACACACACACACACACACAAATAAGACCAGATAGTGTGATGGGGGGACAGTGAGATTATTAGAATTACTGGTGCGGTACAAAGAAGAATGAGCACGGGAAATAGCTGCGCTCCCGATGAAATAAATAAAACAAAGGGCTGCATTATTAAGGCTGAGGGGCGACGCGCCGCGTGTGCAGCCGGGTCGGATGAGGTTAGGCCCTCACAAAGTGGGCTCTGCTTCTCTTGTGTTTGTACACGATGGGGTCACAGTTGCGGGTTCCAGCCTTCGTTCTCACAAAGCCAGCAGGCGGAGATGCGCCCTCCCGCTCAGCACCGCCCCCTTCAGGCCGGCTGCTGCCGAGCGGCCTCTGCGGGCTTTAAACAAGAACGATGTTCTGCTTGTTTGCAGTTCTCATCCCTCTTTCGATTCGCTCCTGTTTATACAGCTCATCTGCGCCTGACTGGACAGGGGAACGGGATGTGGGAATAATGGACAG
Organism: Arapaima gigas; assembly: GCA_900497675.1. Lineage (NCBI taxonomy): Eukaryota > Metazoa > Chordata > Actinopteri > Osteoglossiformes > Osteoglossidae > Arapaima > Arapaima gigas. Next base: position 52,220 of record UFQX01002654.1, read on the forward strand.
ACAGCATTACGCCGTTATTTTATAATGTATTTTCCAGCACAAAAAAACAAGCAGAAAAAAGTCAGCAAAGTGGAACAGAAATCTGTAAAAATCACATTATTTCCATTCACTTGCATCAAAGTTTTGACAATTGCCTCTGCGTGTAACATAAAAATATTTTTTGCAAATGCCGCACTGGAAGTGCATTAAAATCACATGTGACGCACGGTAATGAGTGGACAGTCACGTGTTCACCCCCACGGGTGCTGTCACGTGAGGATGAACTGCGATGCTTCTCTGCGTTGTTTCTTAGACAGTCGGGTCATTTTAACGCCGTCTTTACCATCGGTCGGTAAGTGCACGCTGTGTGTGTGTGTGTGTGTGTGTGTGTGTTCACACAGCCTGGATCTGCTCAGGACTTCATGGCGTGACAGATCCTTTCTCTCCACCGCAGATGCCAGTGTCCGCTGCAGTACAAGGGGCCTCAGTGCCAGCAGACCAAGCACAGTTTCCACGGCAACGGCTACGCCTGGTTTCCTCCCATGAGGCCGTGCTTCGAGAGCCACCTCTCCCTGGAGTTCATCACCGAGGTCGTGGACGGCCTGCTGCTCTACAGCGGCCCCGTGGCGCAGCTGCAGCCCTGGGACCCAGAGGACTTTGTGGCTATAGGTACCGTCCGGCACCGACGCTCAGGAAGCGCACAGACAGACAGAAACTTCCAGAAACAATCTGCAGAAGCAGCAATTGCTCCCAAGCCATAGAAACATCCAGATGCTTTCAGTACAGGCGTCCATAAGCAATGGAGACTTCCAGCAACATCCAGAAACAGTAGTAAAGGGGGGAAACGTTAAATACGGCTGTTCAGAAGCAGTAGAGAGGTGCAGAGACATGCAGAAGCTGTAGAAACGTTCAGGATGTCTGGCGGGGGCCACCAGAAGCTCTCGGCACAGACAGCCACGTGAGCCAGAGCTCAGCGTTCCACCTTGAGAAGGAGAAAATCCAAAACAGACGTGTAATATCGATGATATTTTCCCTCCAGTCAGGAAGCCGTTTTGCTTTTCAATCTGTTACCCACTTTAAAACAGAGGAATTGTCGTCTGCTGCTCGTATTATTAAATATGGAATGTCACGAGCGGCATGGGACCTGCCTCCGGAGCTCTCGCCGGCCGCGCGATAATGACAGTGTGTGCGGGTGACAGCGCTTCTGCGTTCGCAGCCCCCCCCCAGCGGGAGGAACTGGCAAACGGAGTGAAATAATGTTAAAATTCACTGTAGAAAACGCGGCACGTGTTTTCGACACTCGCGGAGGGACGAGGACAGGCGGAGCTCAGGTGACGGGCACACCCGCGCACACGGACTCCGGCCTCGCAGCCACTACCGGTTCGTGTCACAGCACACGCTGCGGTAGCGGGGGGATTTGAACCTGTCGCCTTCTGGTGACGGCTGCAAGCCCTCCGTCACCTGTGCGCCATGTTAAAAGTCGACCACTTTACATCTGCCAGCAAACAGCTCCGCTTCTGCAGCGTAAAATCTGTACGTTTCCCCACAGTTATTGACCTGTTATTGTTCACGCATTTACCTGCCAGGTAAAAATATCTGTACGTTATGGTACTTACGGCTGGTAATTTTTACCAGTTCATAAAAAGGGAACTTTTCAAACTTTAGTGTTTGGACTGCAAAACAACAAGTGTAACCATCACGCCACCTGCTGGCACGAGCCTGTTTGATCTGAGCTGTGTTCAGACAGCTGCCATTGCTGGGCTTTGGCTGGGATCTGCACCAGTGTTTCCGCAACGCTGTGAGCGGCGCGCGCCTTCGGGTCCCACCGGGCTGCCGGCGCTTTTCTGTATGATGATTAATTCTTCGCTCACTTCAAAACGGATCTACAGCCGTGCAAACGCACCGGGGCCTCGGAGGCTCCGGCCGAATCCGGGTCGATCCCCGGCTCCGCGTTTGACGGTGCGAGATGCTGTTTGGCGAGTGCCGTTGAAGTACTACATACGTGGTGTGCGCGTGTGCGTGCGTTTATGTACTTTTTATTATCTTCGCTTTCCGTTTGTTTTTCTGAAGTGCCTCACAGCGCATTCTTGGATAGAGCAACTTGTAAGAAACGTGCAGAAGGCAGCAGAGGAGTTAAACAGAACTCTTGGCGGTTGGGTATCCAAGACCAGGCGCCAAGCATGAAACCATTTAGGGAAAATATTAATAATCTGTACGCAGTTCCTTTGTGTGTGTGTGTGTGTGTGTGATTCACTGACATTCATGGTTAATACATGTACAGTCTGGCTAGTACATCTCTTGGTTTATAGGTAGATTCTGTAAAAGTCTTGGGAATAACTAATAAATGAAATCATTTATAGCTGTGAGGTGATACACCCGAGCAACCTGCCGCAGCAACGTGCCACACAAGGACAACAGAAGAAAAGAGAAAAAAACAGGGAGAGGAACAGAATAGCAGCAGGGTTTTTAGAACAGTGTAGTAGTCATATGAGCACCGAGAAGGAAAGGGGATCTAAAAAAGGAGCAAACGTGGCGAATGGGGGTTTCTGGCACGAACTTGAAGGCGGTTGTGATATTCTGGACGTGGCTCTGAATGACGTTTGCGGTGCTGAAAAGATGCAGCAGGAGTTTGGCATGTAAACCCACGCGTGCAGTTGCAGAAGCGCTATCATCACCCATAATCCCCCTCTTGTTCCGAGTCACGCGGCAAAGCCGCTTACAGGTGAACCCCGGAACCCTTCGTCTCTTTGTTCCCAGAGGAACGAGTTGCACCGAGCAGATATTCTATGACAGGTTGCTTCACGAGCAGATGTTGAGGAGTGAACCCACGAGAGGGAAGCCTGCGTAGCACTGATGGCCGTGATGCGGCTTCAGTAAATATCGCTCGTGTCCTACATACTTGGTTATCCGTGTGCTGCCACAGGGATTAGGTGAGAGAGCTTTGGTCTGTATGGAAAGCGATGGATTTCGAAGAGGCTAAAGTCCGTGCAGGTCGGCTTCAGAGAACGAGTAACGCTCCCACCGCCGTGAACGTTCTCTCGCGTCTGAGCACGTGTGGTGTGGACTTGGAAGAGCAGACGAATGGAGCTGTCTGCAGGTTTTGGTCAACATTGTCCATCGCTGTAACCCAACAAGAACCAGCTTCCCTTCTTCTGCAAACAATCTCTTTGCTGATCAAGTTCCATTAGACTCCATCTTTGCTGTATGGTGTGTTTCTCACCATCAAACCATAACTGTGACTCTTTGATTTTGACCTTTGGAGGGTCTCACTGTCGATCACTGCTTGGGAGAGTCCAAACAAGGGTGGGCTTCATTTGGTCCTTTGATTTGCAGCCTTGGGCATTTCGAGTTCAGGTTCAAATGCCTCAAGGCTTTCAAAGAAAGGTCTCAAACCGCGGTAGAGCGCTGGGGATTCCCAGCGTGATGAGAATGGTCGGGGCATTTGCTCAGACTCTCCTCGACGAGGGTTCACGCCAACTCGGGCCGGAGAAAAGCAGCACCAGAAACGCTTTAAAAGCCACTCACTTCAACCTGGGTCAGCCTCAGATCCTCAGCCTTTCCTTTGAGAACCGGAGTGCCGTATCAACCGTCGCTTTCAAGTTTGCCGTCTTTTTCTCTGTGTTCGTCCCGGGGGGGGGGGGGGTT
>UFQX01002654.1:55895-117979 GCA_900497675.1 Arapaima gigas
GGGGGGGGGGGGGGTCTTCAGGGCTGCACTTCAGTGTTAATGACACAAGTGGTTCCCTCCAGTTGGCAGCTCATCTTCTTGGTCGGCGGTGTTTTTAACAGTGTTTATCCTGAACACTCGCTGCCACCCTGTATCCGGCCTGTGAGTTTAAGAGCAGGATTTTTTATTATTTTTGTGAGGAAAGTAAAAGTGGGTTTGGATTAAACCTACCCTCCGGCCTGCTCTGCCACAAGTGCAGGATTAATTTCCGCTCACACTGCCAGAAAGTGGTGAAAAAAGGCGGAGTGGTGGCCAGAGAGTCAGTCAGGCCACAAATGTGGATTAAAAGCATAAATGAGTAAAAACCGTGTTTGTTTCAGCCCTGATGTGTTTCGCATCGGATCTCAGAAAGAAAGAAGTATTGGTTTCACCCTGCAGGGGTTCAATTCCAACACCCTGTCGGAGCTGATTTAACTCCTTCTGTCCGCTCCACCTCCGATCCGCTCCAGATCGACTGCTCGGCTTTGCTTGTTTCCGTCGAACTTTTGTAAGGACAGAAGTGACGGCTGAACATCTGAGCAGGTTTTAGAGACACTCGCGGTGCCTCTTTAATCCCCCTTTAGAGGAGGAGTCATCGGCTATCGTCCCCCTCTGCTCAAAGGTCACCGAGCTGAACTGAGCCGACCTCCAGCACTGAGAGCCATCGCCTGTGACAATAAAGCACTCTTCCCCGTGGGGGTGGGTGTTGTTTTAGACAGCGGCCTGCTCTGTGGTGATGCTCTCTGGGAGGTTTACTGCCTGGGCCACATGTTCTTCAAACTCAGACGTGCTGGACTCACTAATGGCTTTGAACTCTCTGAACCAGTGTGACCGGTGCCCTCGTACCGGAGGCTGCCGGTCCCCTGCCTCCCCCGGTCACACACACATTACTTTACACTGTCACGTTATTTACCTTCTGACCCGATGCTTTTACTCAGAGAAACTTACACAGGCCGCAGCCTCACACCTCTCGTCCGTTCGCGTGGCTGGAAGCTGCTTCCGGGCACCGCGCTGGTTAAGTGCTCCGGAGAGTCCGACGTTTGTTCGCGTCACGTGACTCGAACCCGTGACAGTCCGTCACCTCGACCGCTCGTCCAGCTGTGCTCTTTCCAGAAGGCAGCAGAAGCTCTCGTCTCTGCAGACCGAGATCCGAGACACACCAAATGTTAGTGGAAACAGCTCCGTGTGTCTCCGTGCTGAAGAAAAGATTCCTGCGAAGCAAAATGTACCAAAACACGTTTACTGGGGAATGTGAGAGAAGCAGAGACGCCTGTTTTGGTGTGTTTTCCAGGTGCCTGGATGAGTGAACACACATCTGAACTGTGTGCCCCTGGTACATCACTGGGTGGCAGATGTTAGCAGGAAGCTGGCGGTGTGAGGCTGAGCTCCTCAACGCTGCTGTCCGCTTCATCGATTTTTAATTTGCAGACCGACGAAGCAGAGAAAGCAGGGAGTCAATTAACGTGTTTATTACGTCTTGTTTGTGGAAGACGGCGGCGAGATGCCGGCTCTGCTGAGAGTGGGGCTGCGTGTGTGTTTGTGAGTGTGTGTGCGAGTGTGGCTGGCACCTCGAGGTTCACCTGGACGCTCGTTCTTGAGCCCATGGTGCCTGGGAAGGTTCCCAAAGACGGTGTCTCCCCCGCAGAGCTCATTAACGGCACGCCGACCCTGAAGGTGAACCACGGCTCTGGCACGCTGGTGCTGCAGTTGCCTGGTAACGTGGATGCGGCGGACCGGCGGTGGCACCGGCTGGACGTGAGGAGCAATGGCAAGGTGGGTCTCTGTGACAGCAACCCCGATGCCTGCCGGTGCCACAGGGCGATACCGGCGTCGCCCCCAGAGCTGCTGTGTTTTGTGTTTTGTGTTTGTAAATTAAATTACGGGACCGTATTAACACGATTACCACGAAACTGATCCAAACTGATTTCTTCATTTGGCCTCTCAAGCTCATGGCTTCCAGCTGCTCTAGTGTTTTGCTTTTAGGAGATTCATTTTCAAAAGGTCAGCCAACGTGGACAAGACCGGGGTCACGGATTTGTTGACGTGTCTCTGTTTCCTCGCCGCTGCTCTGATCACGTAACCGACTACGTGCTCGATCCCAACAGGAGGTCCGGTTCACGCTGGACCGCTGCGCCACCGGCACCGTCTTGGAGACAGAAGGTGTCAGCAACTGGCTGATGACCGAGGACCACTCCTCCTGTGAGGTCAGCGGGGTCACGCCCAACCAAGACAGGTAGTCTTCACCTCGGTCAGCCCCGCATCTTGCTGCGGACGTGTTTCCCCAGACAACAGGGGTTTGACCAAGGGGGACAGATGGTACCGCCTGGCGTGGCCTTGGCTTCTCATGCCACCTACCTGCGTCCCCTTTTCTCTGTGGTCGTTCATTACTTTAGATGCACTGAACAACTGGCAGTGTGAGCGACTCTAAGTGGCTGAGCGGTTGACTGGTGGCGGTTGTTCTCCACCAGAATCTAAGATCGGTCTTGTGTTGCTACCCCCACCATCCCAGGCACCTGAACATGACCCAGGTGTTGCAGGTGGGCGGAGTCAATGAGAATCTGCCCTACATCTATCCACAACTGCTGCACAAGCACTTCAGCGGCTGCATCCGCAACCTGGTGGTGGACAGCAAGGTACCGGACCGCATCGTACCCCTTGGCACTGCTTATATATTCATTACATGTCAGTATCTGTTGCTAGAGGCTCACGAGAAATTGTCTGGCACAAACGTCGCATCGCAGCGCAGATCTCCGCTCGGCTTCATACTGTACCAGCTCAAAGGTGCAATAGCTGGTTATGCTATTTTCTCTAAACAACATACAGGTACATCAAATAGCGTCTTCCCATAACTTTCATTATTTAATAACCCAGTGCCAGTTATACAGTAAATGACTAAATCTGTGGCTATTTCTGTATGACTGCTGTGTGCTTTTTGGCACTACGGTAAAATCCCTCCCTCCACCTGGGATCTGAGCCTGTTGCATTAAATTAGAATAATAAAACCACCAATGTAAGAATTAAGGACGGCGAACGGGCCGTGGGTGAAGGGAACAGCGCAGTTGGTTGGCCCAGCAGCCGCGCTTCTGCTTCGCTTCAGCATGAGGCTCCGCCTACAGCAGCATCGCTCACATTTAGCATCTCCTTTATTACACCGGGGAAAGGCATGGCAGTAAAGAGCTGAAAGGGCAGACGGGAGCCGTGGGACACCAGCGGAGTGTAAAACACGCAGTAAAGGGCCCCGATGTCTTCCTGTCGGCCAAGTTCACTCATCGCCGTCGTTTCCAGTTAGACGAGTGAGGAGAGCAGAGGTTTCGGGAGAGGAGGGCGGCGAGATAAAGGGGCGAAAAAGAGGAGGGCATCTGTCAAGGTTCCCGGCGCCTCCTGTCTTCACGCCGCTCTTTCATCTGGGCCACAGTAAACACACGGTTTTTTAAAACTCTTTTTCAATCAGCCCCGTGCTTCCTTGTCTCCTCTCTCGTCTCCTTCCTCTCCCTCTCTGCTCCTGCCTGTCCCTGACCCCCCCCCCCTCCACCAGGTGTACGACCTGGGCTCCCCCGCCGACTCGCAGGGCAGCTCCCCGGGCTGCGCGAGGACCGACGGCAACTGCGTGAGCCTGGGATACCCGTCGTGCGGACCCCGCGGACGCTGCCTGGGCGAGTGGGGCTCTTTCAGCTGCCAGTGTCTCCCCGGCTTCAGCGGGCAGCAGTGTGAGCGGGGTACGTCCCTCCAGGCCCAGGCCACGCCCTTTTGATCCTCACACCTCCACGATATAAGCCTGAGGAGGGCAGGAACCCTGGGGGTGGCAGGGGCCGTGTGGTGTGGTTCTACCGCCGTCTAAAGCCTTTTCCGGGGTGATAATTGTACATACACTGGCTCTTTGGTTTGTGGACTGTGGTAATACATTTTCAAACACGTCTTCTGTTATGTGAGTATTTTTTTAAAAGCTTCCTTCTCACTTATCCCTTTTCAGTTTTTGTCTGTAGCAGAACCTGTGTTTACCCTCCCAGCTGATAGGTGGCAGTAGAGAGCAGCCAAACCGAACCCACATTTGGCGTAATTTAACTGGCCCATGTCTGGGTGCTTCTGGGTGCTTCTGGAGCCACGCTTGATCAGGGGCACAACGAAGAGCATCGATCAGTCGTGTTTGCGGAATGAATCGGCCGACAGTCGGCGTTGAGTAGGAATTTGTGAAGGATGTGTATTTTTACAGTCGTTTTAATCCACCCTTCCACCCATCCATCTGTTACCCTTAACCACTTCATCCAGGTCAGGTGCTGGTGGTCTGGAGCGTGTCCTGGAATCACTGTGCGCCAGGCTGCGATCCTGATTTTAATGTAGTTCGAAAGTCGATATTTATATCACAATAAATCCTATTTTATTTTGATGACAGAATCTGGGTTCTGGTTTCCTGTCCCAGTTGTGTCTGTAAGAAGAGGAACTGGGGTATCAGGATGGCGGGGTGCTTCTCCTAAGGGTACAACAGCAGGCTCCTCTCGAGCCACTTCTTTATTCTCAGTTTTTTTAATGCGCCACAGTGCTGCTGCAAAAATAGCAGAGAGGGAGCGACTCGCCCCCGAGTCCTGCGGCCGTGTCCCTGAGCCCCGCCGTGCGCAGCTGACCACGGTCCCAGCTGGCGGCCTGTGGTGAACCCACACAAACACGCAAATCTCGGCGTGACAAAGAGAGCCGGGCGACATTAGAGGGGTGACGCCAGGCGACGGCGCGCGAAGGGTCCGGCACGGAACCTCGAGCCCCCGCCCAAGCGGGACTGCCGGAGTTCTGATGCGTGTGATCTGGTCGCGGCCCGTAAGCAGCCTGGGGAAACGCGGCCGACTCGGGGAGCCGCTCCGATACTGTGTCTGCGTTAAGTTTCAGACCCTTTTCTCTAACCAGCGTACCGTGTTCAGCTACTTACCCCGATTTACCGCGATTTCGTAGAACGGGGTCGTTTTTATCGTATCAAAGTAAATGTGTTGATTAAAGATTTTACAGTAGGAGGTGGGATTGAAATCCGGGCCATTCTGATTGCAAGGAGACAGCTGTAACTACTGCACCCCCTGCTGGCCATGCAACCAAGCAAAACAAAAAACTCTGGTCTCTGCATAAAACTAGGACCAGGAAGACCTGGTCACTGTAACAAAAACGTGGCCCCCTGTAGGGGGCAGCAGGGGGCGTGGTGCTTAAAGCCCTCACCTTGCACTCCACCTTCCCGGGCTTGAATTTCACCTCCTGCTTTGATCGAGGCACTTTTCCGTGAACTGATACAGTAAAAACAACCCTGCTGCATACAGAGGTAAATCAGGGTCCTTCGGTCCTTCAACACTGTGAGTATTTTTGAAGAAAAGTGTCAGACAGATGAATAAATTTTACAGTAAATATATTTGCACACAAAATTGGTGTTTGGAATGGAGGTCTAGGAGTCAGATACAGGAAACTAGCAGATCCCCCTGAGGCCTGAACTCAGGACCCTGGATTCTAACATAACCCCTGCGATTCACGTGCACCTGTCCTCGGACCCCCGCTTGAACGCCGAGAGGGATTCAGCAGCTCCGAGGGGCGGAGGGAGCGCCGAATGAGCCCGTGTTGTTGTGTGTTTGGCAGAGGTGCCGTCCTACTCGTTCGACGGACGAAGTCACGTCCACTTACGGCTGGGTTTCCCGATACCCGCCCGGCGGACCCAGGTGCAGGTGCTGGTCCGGACCCGCAAGGCCAGCGGCGCCATCTTCAGCCTGACCGCGGGGGAGCAGAGCGAGTACCTGCGGCTCGAGGTGAGCAAGCAGTGGGGTGGGGGGGACCACCCCCTCACTCACGCTAATAATAATGGTATTAATAATAATAATGAAATTAGAGCAGGTGACAGGCTGATGGTTAGTTGTGGAAACGTTCTGGAAGGTGTACAGGGCCCTTTTTTGGGCTTCGCACATTTGGTTGTGTTACGGTAGAGCGTGTCGGGCTGCGGCAGCAGGTCGCCTCCCTGCTCCCGGGACGGAATTTAAGTCGAGGGAAAGCGACACACCCGTGTACGTGAAGAGAACCCCTGCCAGGAGACCCCAGCTCACCTGCCTTCACACGTGAACCCCGCCCCCAGGTCAGCGGGGCAGTGAATAGACTTGTCACCTTGACACCCAGGTTCGAATGCCACCTCCTGCTGTAGTGTCCCTGGTTAAGGTTCTTACCTGCACTGGTGAAGTAAAAATGGCCCTGCTGTATGAACAGGTAAGTCAGTGTAAACAGCCTACAAACTGTGGACCTTGAGGAGGCAGGAGAGGTGAATGTTAATAACTGTTAAGTCGCTCAGTACAAACTGGTGATTATAAGTTGCTTTGTTGGAAATTTAAATGAACAAATGTAAATGTACTGGGACACACACACACACACACACACACACACACACACACACACACAGAGTGATGTCTTTAAGAGGCGTGAAAAGCCCTCAGATCCAGCTCTTCCTCTCATGTCACTCTGAGCAGGTAAACAGGCTCAAGGTGCCCACACTTTTAGAGTTTAGTCATCCAATGAGTCATTTCCAACCGTTGATTTGGGGTTTATATAAATCACCTTCTATCTTTTCACGTCTGGTGTGTGTGTGTGTGTGTGTGTGTGTGTGTGTGTGTGTGTGAGAGAGAGAGAGAGCAGGAAATGAACGTGTGTACATTTGCACATGTACCCACTCTGCTCTAGTGGGGGTCTTGTATTCCACTGTGGACTTCACACGGGTACCAGAACTGCAGGAGGCTCGTGACCCCCCCGTCAGCTGCCCTGGGGAGGACGGGAGAGCTGGGTTTGCTCGCCCTGAGGGACAGAGAGAGACGGACTGATTGGCGAAGTGTTCCAGCCCCCCCTGCTGTGCTGGACCCCAGGACCCATCACGGCGGAGACGCGCCCGCGGGGTCGGGGCCTTGCTGGGGGGGGACCTGAATTTGGGGCAACAGAGGGCTGCTGCAGGCTGCTTTCATCCCGATAAAGCTCCCGCTCCACTGCCAACTCACTGCTATTAATAGTTCATCGGGAAACCTTGGAAGGAACTCAGAGCTGCAGAAAACCTGTCTGCAGGCCGTCTTTACATGTCAGTTAACGCGATATTTTTGCTCCTGTTTTGTTTGTTTTTTTCTGATGTAGGCGGTGACGCCGACAATGAGGGAACCGTCGTGTTTTGCGGGTTGGTGCCGGGTACTGGGGAGATTCACACCCGCGACAGCCGACCGCTCGCTCCTCTCCTTCTGTGTTGAAAAATAACGCCGGCTTTTATAAATTATGCTCAGTGGGACCGTCGCGGATGTTTTGAAACCGCAGTGACGGCTTTAGGGAGGAACGGCGGAGATGTGCCTTCCGGTCCTCCGTGTAGGCTTTTCCTCTTCTGCACGCGTGTGTTTCCGCTGTGGGATTTGCGTGACTCCTGTTTCAGAGGTCGGAAATCTTACTTTCGGCGCAGGAGTGGAGACGGTCGGAAGCTCCGCCTCCCACGCTGCGGACCTGCGGTCACCATCCCTCATCCTGACGGTCAGCAGGACACGTGGGTTTTGTGCCGGCCTTCGTCGAAGAGTCATAGCGCTCGATAAATCCAATAATCGTCCTCCTTGAAATGTAAAAATAACAAGTGCAAGCTCTTCAGTTCCGCTGTGAATGGCACCACAGGGTCATTGTGCTTATATTAAAGCCTGCGGTCACCTTACGTTTCCCAAAACGTGCTGAAACGGTACGATTTTATCTGATCGTGCGAGTGTAACGAAAGGCTGTCGTTTGCCGGGGCAGCTGGAGTGAACTTCTCCCAGAACCCCATTTTTCACGGTCCATACAGGTCCTGAGGAGCGCGAACCCGACTGCATCGCGCAGAGTGGTATCAGGACCGAAGCTCCTCGGTTTGTCCCGTTTTGTCCGTCGCATCGAGTGTGTGTTGCTGTGGGGCGTGCGTGGATGCCGAGGACTTGTGGTCTCCATGCGGCCCAGGCTGACGCTGAGAGCTGCTGGCTTGCCGACCACAGAGATCCCAGGTTCACGCAGGTCGCCGAATGGCCACCGTGAACAATGCAGCCCTGACACCTCCTCCCCAGGGGGTGTCTTCACTTCTGTCAAGTTGACTTTTACGTTTACATTTATTCGTTTAACAGACAGGAGGACAGACCTCCTGGGTGGTGAAGGATGTCAGTCTGGGAGAGGTTGAGCTGTAGATGGGGATCAGTCATCCAAACAGATGTCTGAGGAGGAAGCTGCCATAAGAGAGGAAACGCCTGTAGCTGCAGGGGGTAAAGAGAAGGGCTGAATATCCTCAGTACAGCAGTGATAGGAGAACCTGTGAGAGGGACAACAGAACCAAGGGAAGCGGTGGAGATGGAGAAGAGTAAATGGCTGAGTACTGAGCCCTGAGAGGCGCCAGGGGAGAAAGACCCAGGGGAAGACGGGGAGTGGCCCCAGACCACCTGGTAAGATCTATCCATGCTGTTGCTTTGACTGGAAGCTGTCAGAGAGAGGGAAGCAGGATCTGGTGGGAGACGGTCAGTGGATGGGCGGGAGGATAGTCTCGCAGAGGAGATGGTGGAGGGGAGGAGAGGTTTTAAGTTTCGGAGGAAGGTGACGGAGGGTGCAGAAGCAGAAGGGGGTTAGTAGAAGTGGTGGAAGGCTAGAAGGAGATGAAGAAAAGACCAGAAGCATGGAGTGGCATCACAGAGTACAGGAAACTCACAAAGTGGAGGTGAGCAGGAGAGGATTGGAACCTACAGGGTTCACTGAGTGCTGCTGACTTCTGGGGGGTCTCTTGAGCTCTTTGAGGGTCACACTGGCGCATCTTAGGTCAGACAGGCTTCTGGTGGTTTCTGTGCAGTCGCCACCTCTATGCTGGATCGTTTCATGACCGTTTCCACTGATCTTCCTCAGATCTCCCACGGTCTTCTGACCACCTTCTACAACCTTGGCGACGGCGACCACAGCCTGAGCCTTCCCACCCATCGGCTCGACGACGGCGAGTGGCACGAGGTGCGGCTGGATCGCCACGACAACGAGTTCACCTTGCGAGTGGACGGCGGCGGCGGGCGGCGGGAGGTGACCTCTGCCCCCGGGCAGAGCCGGGAGATCGTCGTGGACCCCGGCGCTGTCCTCCTGGGGAACGTCTTCCTCGACAGCCACAACAAGACCTTCCAAGGTACTGGCATACGGTTCAGGCGATGCAGTGCATTCTGGGAAAACAACTTTGAACGAGACAGACGTGTGTTAAAAGAAGGCCCCCCTGCGAGGCGCGACGCGGCGTCATTATGAATGACTAATTTGAAATGATTAGTTAATAAGTGAAGTGGGCTTCGGCGTGAGGCGCAGTGCGGCCGGGGGGACGGCTGGCAGGCGGCTGTCGCTGACGCAGCATGGTGTCGGGAGGACCCCCGCGAAGCGAGTGCTGCAGGGGACGTGTCACATGGAAGCCTCTTTGTGCGCAGAGAGTGACAGGAGCGGCGGCGATCGGCACGCAGCACCGCCCCAGGCACGAGCACGTCTTTTGTGTGTTCATTAAACGAACCATTATGAACGTTTCTGTCTGTTTGGAACGAAGAGCGCCTGTGTGTGTGTGTGTGTGTGTGTGTGTGTGTGTGTGTGTGTGTGTGTGTGTGTGTGAGAGAGAGAGAGCCCTCTCTCTCTNTGTGTGTGTGTGTGTGTGTGTGTGTGTGTGTGTGTGTGTGTGTGTGTGTGTGAGAGAGAGAGAGACCACTGCCTCCCTATTTGTCCCCCCAGGCTGCATGCAGGACCTGCGGCTGGATGGCCACTACGTGCCCCTGGACGGCCATCCTGCTGAAGGAGTGTGGCTCCTGGGCTCCCAGGGTGTGTCCCAGGGCTGCTCCTCTGACTCCTGCAGGGGGCACCAGTGCAGCCCTCCATTCACCTGTGTGGACCTGTGGCGGATCCACGAGTGCAGGTGAGGCCGCCACCCCCCCTCCCCCAACAAGAGACCGCGGCGTCATCTTGTTTAAGCTGCGAACCACCTGCCTCCGCCTGCAGGGGGAGCCGGTGATTTACCCCGGGGGACCTTCAGCAGAACCTCTGCTCCTCACTTTATCTCCGTGTCTAATCTTCCTTTCTGGGCTCACGTCATATTTAGGTGCGTCAGTTGGGGAAAAACTGGAAAGAGAGCTGAGAGTTTATAAAAACTGCTGTTGTGGAAAATTCCAGCAGATTCCAATTGATCTCTCCGTCATCAGCCATTACAGTCGGTACTTTTAAGCTCTCTGTTGCTCGGTGTTACGCTCAGTGTAGCTCAGGTGTGTCGACTCATGTTAATTTTCCATCTCGCGCAGCGATGACTCGGCAGACACGCTCACTGGCGTTCGACCCCCCCCATCTGCCTCCCGTTTCCCAGGTGCCCCGTGGGCCACATCGCCACGGAAAACACCACGGGGAAGTTCTGCGTTTACACGCCATGCGCCGGCCGCCCGTGTCGCCGCGGCACCTGCACGGCCCAGTCGCCGTCCCAGTTTACGTGCCGGTGCCCCGAGGGCTACAGGGGGCGCCACTGCGAGGTCACGCTGGCTGTCTACCGCGACGACCTGGGCCTCAGCTTCAGCTCCATGTTTGCCATCTGCATCTGCTTCCTGGCTCTCCTAGGTAGCTATGTCAACTATATGCTGTACTACCTGTGGTGAGCGGTGGGGCCCCCCGGCCTCCGCGCGCCGCTCACTGCCTCCCCGCCGGACTCCGCGCCTCATGTCCCTCCTGCCTTACGGTTCCCATCTGTTCCGTTTCCCTCTTATTTATTTACGCATTTATAATTCATTGTGCAGCAGATGTTTTCTTCCTCTTCTGATCATACAGTTCATCTGCGTGAGACCCCACAGTCCAGTGCATCATTATTTTTTCACATGTTTTTCAGAATTCAAAAAAGTCTTAAAAAAACATCTGCAACATAGAAATCGGTTTGTTTGGGGGCGGGGGCACTATTTCCAAGCATAAAGCTTCCAAAATGTAGCATAAATATTTTCTGAAGGGCAGAAGGGGAAGGAATCACTGTTTTTGCACCAGAACCTTTTCACGTGATCGGTTTCCCCCCTGGCGGGGGGCAGCTGGGTGACACAAAGGACGCTTTGTTAATTTTATTTCAGTATTTTCAGCGATTGCACTCTGTGTTCCGCACACCCACAGAGGCGGTTGCAATGTCACACCTGCCCTCGTGTTTCCAAAGCTGAGCTGTCAGTCGCACGCCTGGACCCCCCCCCCCCCCCCCCCCCCCCCCCCCCCCCCCCCCCCCCCCCCCCCCCCCCCCCCCCCCCCCCCCCCCCCCCCCCCCCCNCCCCCCCCCCCCCCCGCAGTTTTCCACTGCGTTTCACACGCTTTTCATTGTGAAAGATTGAATATAATATTGAAAACTTTGTGTTGTCAAGCTGCCTGCTTGTAGGACTCAGAGGTGCCAGTTAGGGAACAACCCTCCTAGCGGGGGCACCTGACCACTGCAGCCCCCTCCCCCCCTTTTCTGGTCCACATTCACTTGAAGCTGCTTCTCCTGAAGGGCCTCCTGCCTGTCCTCCCACAGGCTGCGTAGTGTTTAGAGCTGCTTGGTTCCAGTCCCACCTCCTGATCTCGGTATTGACCTGAAACTGATAAAAAGGGTAAATCGGTGCCAGCAGCCCAAAACTGTCAGATGCTTTAGGGAAGGGTGTCAGGTAAATGACCGAAAATGAGATGACATCCTTGTTTGTCGGCGGCGCCTCACACCCTCTGCGTGTCAGTCAGCGTGTCGATCGTGTTCTGTCTGCTGAGGCCCGACAGAAGCGGGATCAATGCACTCTGGTTGTCGGTCCCCTTCTGCGGGGGCGTGACCCCTCCTGCCGGCCGAGTCGAGTGTGTGCGCGCGGTAACAGCGTGGCTGTCAGCGGCGGTGCTCTCGGTTCCCCGCGGACTAACAGCTTATCCCCACAGCCGCAGAGGTCCCAAACTCACGCTGCGCCACGTCGCGTTTCACTGGTCCTCCCCGCGGGGGCCTGGGCCACAGCAGGGACCCTGCAGAGGTCACTCCGGTCCTCCCGTGACGCTCGGCATCTTTCACTCTGGATATCTGTAGGGTCTGGCTGCTGAGCTGCGGTGGGCAGTCGTGTCTCTTTGATGCTTCTCGGTGGTAATAGAGCCCACATGTAAAAAAGATGCCCTGTTGAGGTGAGGCGTGGGAGTCGGAGTCGAAGTGACCGGTTGAAGCTGAAACAACTGTCCTCCTCCTCTGTCACTCTGTCCAGACAAGCCATAGAGTGTCCGTTTGGAGGTGAGAGCTTCACCCGGCTAAACCGGTGGCAGAAACACACAGCTCCTCACCTTACAGACAACCCTGGGAGCGCAAGTACGTCCACGGCTGAAAAAGTCACTTCAACCACGGACTTGCAGTCAAAGCGAGCTTAATAATTCAGACACCCCCCCAGTTATTTACAGGTTAGGTTCTGCCAAACTCCCATATGTACCTATAATAAAAAATGTTGTCTAAGACTTATTGTTTGAATATTTTATTAACTTCAAGCCACAATAGCATTAAAACTAATTTAGAAGGATTGAAAATAATCATTTAATTTCCACAGACTCATTTATCCCGTGAACGTCTGCAGAGTTCCTACAAATGGCCCTTAGAGGCCCGATGGCTCGTCTGCACCTTAACCCATCCTTCTGCTCTCCGTCATTTCCGGTAGTCGCTTTTCCTACTCAGGGTCACGGTGGTCTGACTCCTGTCCCACAGTGATGCTGTTGGTTCTGCTCCATCCCACTCAAACCCCTCCTGTCCCGTCCCGGTGCATCTCATCCTCACCTTTCTGCTCTGACCTCAAACTTCGCCCTCTAACTTATGTCACTCACGACCTCGATTTCTATTCCGTGGTACAGAAGCACTCGGGTTCATTGAGAATTCTACTGAAGTGACACTTAGCCACACTGTTTAATGCCTCCTGCCACTGAGTGGGTGACTTAAAATGTGCCTGTCATTTTTATTAGCAGAAAGAATAAAACTGAACACGAAAACCCCTTTTGTCTCATTTCTATCCTTTTCATCCCCTTCCTTAAACATTCTTGCACGTCTCTCATTTGCACGAACCCTTCTGCCTCCAGCAGAAGTGAGTATTAAACACGAGGATGAACGAGCTCTGCTGGGGGCAGATCAGAGCGCAGAGCCACACGTTCTCTGGAGGACCAGGCAGGACCGCACGTGGACGCGTAGCCGGACACGTGTTGTACACATCTGATCCCATCTGAGGGTCCGTTCGCCGCCAGTCTCGGCGTTTTTGCTGCCTCACCAATCGGGGGAACGACACGAGGTCGCAGAAGGGGAAAGGAGTGAGAGAGGAGGGGGGTGCGGATGTGGGATCAGTGGGACCAGTCGATTGTCCTCCCTGACTTTGACCCTTTCACCCCAGAGGTTTATTTTTCTCTTCGCAGTTGGGTTTTTTCCTGTCCTCAGTTGCCAGCCGGTGTCTCCTAATCGTTTGCTATGTTTGTACTGAAGGGGGGTACAGAAGCACCGTTGTCTTCACTGCACCCCCCCCCCCCCCCCCCCCCCCCCCCCCCCCCCCCCCCCCCCCCCCCNCAGACAAAAAACTTTTTTCCTTCAAAACATGATAAGTATCTCTTTACTTCACCCCCCCCCCCCCCCCTGGGCCTTTGTTCACTTTGTCCAATTAATTTGAATTTAACTTAATAACCTGCATAAAAATCCCCACCTGTTTCTCCTTGTTTTCTTTTTCTATCCACTGACAACGTGACCTTGACCGGTTACTAACTCTACATCCACTTCACAGCCAGTCCAACATTTTGGTCTTTTTTGACCCCAGTGGGGTAAGGTGAGCTCCCCGTGTCCCTCAGAGCTGCTGAAATCCCATCCCATCCCCAATCCCATCTCTCTGAGATCCGTTTCTCTCCTCATCTTCTCACAGCTACATAAAAGTCCAGCATCTGCTGTGACCATGTCTGTATTTGTTGTCTGAGTGTCGCTTCTGAGGATGTGAACCAGAAACACGGCTGTGCTCTCATCACCCTGTGTCTGTGTCTAAAGCTCTTCCTCTGCTGCTGGTGGAATTTTGTTCACTCTCAGCTCCGTGTCTATGTGTGGTAAATGAGAAAATGTAAATATTTGCTCCCAAAATGCCAAAATCATGGTTCAGCTGAACGTTGAACTAAAGAACCTGAGGTTCCAATCTTCCCTTCGGTCTCTAGCATCGTTTTGATGACCTGAAGGATGGACTTAGAGATGATTTCCACCTGGATGTTTGGTGTAACTTGGTGCAGACACGACTGGGGCAGTACGGGAGAAATGGGCTCTGAGTGATGCTCGATCCCACCAGATCCCCCACGTTGGCTCACTGCTGCCTCCTACAGGACATGCTGAGTTCAGCCGGGGGTTCGTAGGGACCACTGAGCACTGCTGTCCCCCTCTCTCATCCAGGTACAAGGCGTTAGGCCTCAACCAGAGGACACCATGCAGGACCCCCTGTGCAGCCAAGTGGCCAGCTGTAAGAACATCTAACAGCTGTAAGCAGTCAGCTGCTTGGCCAGCAGCCCCTCTGATATGAAATAAAGCAGGGTGGGGGGGGGTGGAGTAACATTTAAAGAGGAGAGTTCAGCTCTTGTTTGCAGGGGAACCTCGTGCCGCTGGGAAGAAGAGTTAACCCACATTGTCGACACACGTGTGAACGTGGAAGTGATAGAAGTCCTTTTGGATGAAAGCGTTGAGCGTGGCAGCGGGTAACGGGGAGTGATGAAACACCGCGGTAAAGCCGGAGACGAGGGAGGAGCCCAGGAGGCCTGAGAGCGGCTCTCAGTAAACAGCATTACGGATTGATGCTGTGGAGCTCAGATCGGGCCCCTCGCTGGACACGACTAACTTATTTAGAGGTGTTTTCATCTTTTTCGGGGGGCGGGCAGAGCACCGGCGTCTGCCGCCTGCGCCCCGGACCACCGCCAGGATTGTTCCAGTAAATATCCTGCAGCATTAATGGTTAAAGTGGATAGTGGTGGAGGAGTGAAGTGTTTGCTGAGGAGATGTTTAATGCAGAGAAGGGGATTGCATAGCTCTGTTCCCAGATCCTCACAGACGCCTCAAACGCTCGTTCCGAACGACCATCAGATCTGTGCTGCTGGGTCCCGGGTTCTGGGTTCTGGGCACCGCCGGTGCAACAAGCTGCAGTTTGTTAAAAAGCAGGCAACTTGTCGTCTATGTCAGGCATCGAACCTGTATTCAGCAGCCCGGGAGGCCCAGGAAACAGCCAGCAAGAATAAACCTGGTAAACCTGGTAAAGGTGGTAAAGCTGGTGTGGTTTGCTGGATGGCGTCGGGTCCGCGGAGTGACCAGGTGGGAAACGGCTGTTGTTCGTTTCAGGCAAGTGCTGAAAAATCTCCCATAATCCTGGTCTCCGGCGCTTTAACCAAATCCTGTACTGGTCGGTTAACACGCAGCTCCCAGGCACAGGCGTCAGTTGTGAACGGGTTTGAACACGTGCCTGTCTGTCCGTCCATTTTCAGCAGCTGCTTGTCCTGCTGAGGGCCGCGACGGTGAGGCGCCGGTCCCAGCCACGTGGGGGGGGAGGTGCCAGGGCGTCGTAGTAAAAAAGTAATTATGCGAATTAATATGTACATTTGCATGAGGCCCTTTAAAGCTTGGTCGTGCATTTATCTGCATGAGACAAACGGCAGTGCCTAACAGCCGCCAGCAGAGGGCGTGGTGGAGAGAGCACCGCCGTCATGAATCGTGAATAACGGACAGCAGGTTTGACCGTGCGGGAGTAGCTTCCTGAGCCGGAGACCCTGAGCAAGACCACCGAAAGCAATAAATATCCAGCTCCGCAGATGAGGCAAATGGTGAAATCCTGCAGGCTTCGCATGAGAACATCTGCTTAACAAATTGAAGAAAAGTTTGAGTGACATAAAGGAGCCCATCTGTCGCTTCCACCGTCGGTCTGAGCAGATCTGCAGATTTCTCGGGGCAGAGAGGTGGGCTATGGGTAGACTTCAAAGTCGGTCAGCGCAGCGCCTCCCAGAGAGAGGAGAAAGGGCTTCGCAACATGCATTTACATTTCAAAAATGCACAGATGAAAAGTGAAATAAGAAGATGAGGTTGAAGAAGGAAGGAACAGTCAAGGACGTTTGCCGGGAAACGGCGTGTTCACGCTTGTATCGGGGTGTGTTGGGTCCAGGGTCCGGCCCTGTGTGGGTGTGTGCGGGTGGGTGACGCCGCTGGACCTTTCACGTCCCCCTCCTGAGGTAAACGGCCAGCCGTCATCTTCTCACCTCGCCCTCGGCTCTGTGTCTGTATTCTCACAAAGCCACTGAGATGCTCCTCTGTCCCTCTCTCCGGTCCTGCTCCGCGGCGCCCCCCAGTGCTCCTGCTGGGCATCTTCCTGTGGACACGCTGGAGGTCCTACAAGGGCCTGAAGGAGGGTGTGTACCATGTGTCGGCGCACCACGACGGCTGGGAGGACGTCCGCGAGAACGTGCTCAACTACGACGAGGAGGGCGGCGGGGAGGAGGACCAGGTGGGTGCCGGGCGCAGTGCATGCTGGGGTCCTGCTTAGCGACGGCGTCGAGAAACGTGCAGCTGCGTGAAGTGACAGTGACTGTGCGTCGCTTTGGAGGAGAACGTCGGCTAAGCTCAGAAATAATAACATTGTTATTGGATTATCGTGCACTCGACAGGAAAATGTTTCCTAAAGCCGCCCACTTTCGCCCCGCAGTGACGTCCAGATCGTTGTTCTTGGCTGCCTGGGCGTCGCTTTGCTCTCCGTCGTCGTTGGGATCTAATCTAATCACACAAACGGGGTTTAATCTTCAGTCATTCAACGGCAAATCCTTCCCGTCTCCCCCGACAACATCCCTCCGATAAACGCGTTCCTCTGGGGGGGGGGTCCGGGTTGAGGCCGCCGGGGGTACCGCAGAGGCCTCGGTCGCGGCCTAATTGGATCAACGGCGTGGCAATTATGGGGTCCTATTTAGACGGATGTAGCCCTCATAATCCTTCCCTGCAATTGCGTGGCTCCGGGCCGCTGACGTCCCCACGGCGGGGACGAACTCCGGCGCGTTTACGCGGGAATCGTGCCTGTGTGTTTTCGTGTTTTGTGCGTGATAAATGGGACCGACGCCCTTTCTCTGCCGCTCCAGCTCTCGGCGTCACGGCCGGCCTTCCGTGCGTCGATCTCACTGAACTGAGACGAGCGTCGCGAGAATCGCTGCTCACGGCTAAAACCCACGCGGTCCGCCGGCTTCCGCTTGCGTCCTGCGGGTCACACGTCCATTTCACACCTTCTGTGACAGAAACTAAATGTTTTCTGTCATTTATGATCTTCCTTATTTCATATTTCCCAGCTGGCCAGGATATATATGTATAACTTATTTGTTCTTTCCAGCGTGTATTTCTTTGCTTGTCAGACATGTTCATAATTCAGCTCACAGGTATTTATGATGTAAAGTGACATTTATGTGTCACTCTAGAAAGAACGACCACACAGCGATGCTGTGTGGAGACGCTGCGTAACCTTACTGACAAACGCTTGGCCTCGGATCGCCTTCGTTTTGACAAATTAGCTGGGAACTGTCTGGAGGCTCCACGTTGCTAAACAGACAAACGGAGATGGAGTTTTACAGATATAGAGGTGGCTGTAATTGAATTGCTGAGTTCACGCTTTTGTACAGTTTCACTGCCGTAACTCAGTTACCCTTGACGTCCCTGCTCTCCGTGTCACTGGGCAGAACGCGTACGACATGGCGGAGCTGCAGAAGTCCCTTCAGCCCAGCCCGGCCCAATCAGTGCAGTACGGTCGACCTCGGGGGGGTCTCCATCCTCCCTCCGGCTCGGTGGACCCTGGCCAAGGCGGCGGTGGAGGAGCCGGCGCGGCCACGGTGCGGCGGGACGTCCCTCCCGTGTGGACCCCGGCCCAGTTACACCCCAAACACCAGGGTGGCCTCACGGGCCGAAGGAGCCTGTCGTTCTCCAGCCAGGACCTGGCGCGCTACCTGTGCGAAGTCATCCGAGACGCGGACCAGCACCCCGAGGCGGCGCCTTTCGATTCCCTGCGGGTCTTTTCCACCGAGGGCGGTGGCTCGCCTGTCGGGTCCCTGAGCTCCTTCAGCTCTGCGGGCCCCGAGGACGACAAGGGCCACGAGTGCCTGAAAGAGTGGGGGCCGCGTTTCGAGAAGCTCCGAGTGCTGTACGAGCGGGCGGAGTCCAGTGACCTCTGAGCGGGAACCGCGCCAGCCAGCAGCTGCGGCCCCCCGCCGTCACCCGGCGGTTTGGCCCTGGTTTTCCTCCCGTTTGGAGGCGGTGAACCGACACGGCTCTGGTTCTGCTGAATCCTCTGCCCGCTTTGCCGCTGCAGCTTATGATGACGACGACGATGGAAAACATCTCATTTTCAGTCGCGCGAAACGTGCGATTCTCAGCCCGGCACACGGTGTCACGTCTGTGTACAGTCAGAGTCCCCAGCGAGTCGAGCTCAGTCCTCCAGCCCCCGAACTGCGTGAAGCTTCTGGGTTGACTGCCAGGTTCTGCAGCCCAGGTAGACTGAATTCTTTCACCTGATAGCTCTGTATTTGAAACCGTCCGATTGTTTAAAGTTCTGTCTGGCTCCTGGTCCTGGAAACGCTCGGAATTACGTCATTTCCGGCGGGCTCGCGTTGGAGACAGTGCAGCGCTGAGATCCGGGTGGATTAACTGAAGTCCAAATGTTTTTAAAAAAAGGTTTGAGAGACTCGGGAGCACGAGGAGCTGCCTGAATGCCTCGCGCATCTGTCCTTTCATTGTATTCAGCCGCTGAAAAGGGATGTACATTAAATCTTCCTCAGAATTAGCTGTGACCTTCACAAGGACCCCTTTCTTCCCCTCCCGTTTGTTTTTGCCCTCGAAAGACACGGAAGAGACGAGCCGTCTGCTGTCACGCGCATCCGCAGCACCGTGGAAAGGACACGCAGGGCCGCGTGCGGCGAAATGAGACACGGAAAACTGAAAAAGTTGCGCGCGGCACCTCCGTGTTTTCCCGTGTAATGCGGGACGATCGTGGCGTGAACTTGAATAGCTCTTTAGAAACATGCGAAATGCTCCGGTCTCCCCTGTAATGGACAAAATGGCAACATTGTGTCGCTCACATTCCATGTAGCACTTAAGGCCCTTGACTGTGGTTTGTTATTTATTTATTAATTTATTTGTCTGTCTGTCTGTCTGTGCAGAAAGACGGGGTTTAACCCCAATGGCGCGGCTTTCATTTCTCCATAAAACGGCGGTTCGCTTTTTCCCGAGGACCGCGACTTGCGGGGGCCCACGGGTGTTTGAGCCCCCGGGCCCGGAGCTGCCCGTGACGGGGACGCAGTCACAGTTCGGACGTGGACCTCGTCCGTGTATCGTTTCAGATTTCGTTTTGTCTTGTTTTTGCTTGCTCGCCAGAAGTAGCCCGAATGAACCTCCAGCGGCAAAAACCAAGTCCCCCTAATTTGTTTTTGATTTGTTCATGAATTGCATTACGTGTCGGGCGTTCAGATTCTGACATCTTACATCATTTGTAAAGCGGAAAAAACAACAGCTGTCACCCTGTAAAATAAAATGGAAATATTGTAATTCAGCTGCCGCTTCGAAAACAGCGGACTTGTGTTTTTTTATTTATCACTGAATGTTTATCTTAAGCCATATTTGCATCATTTCAGTTTTCTTTCAAAATAAATACGTATATTTGATAACGCTCTTGGGCTGTTTTTTTTTTTTTTTTTTTTTGCAGGTTTTTTCCCATGTTCACCAAACACGGTTCCTTGGGAATATTTTTCACTACATCGTTGAACACCTCTTTGGAGTTTTGGAACATAAAACTGTTAAAATAACTGTTAAAAAATCTATCTCGTCTTGCCTTGAGTTGGAACACATTTCAGCTCTCTGGGGTTCTCAGGCTGACTTTCTGCTGAACTCCATTTTGCCCGCGATCGTTTTTTCTTTTTATTTTAATGATCTATTACGAGCGATGATGTGGCACGTGGCAAAGGCAAATATCCACGGAGCCAAATAAACCCCAGAATAATCTGCCAAAAAAATAGACCTTATTCTTAACCAGAAATCACTGTTACACAGAAGCGATATAAATATAGCGCTTCAGACGCGGAAAATTCTCTGGTTCGACGCGGCGACACCAGTCAGCGATTTTTAACCTTTGTTTTTACGAGCCAATAAGCTTCGTTTGCTAATTCGCCCAATCAGGGGCGAGGATTGGGTCGCGTCTTCCCTGACGTCACTCCTACACGCTCATAAGTACCCCCCCCTCCCCCACAGCGCGACTTCCGCCTGGGCTTTTCAAGCAATAACGTGATCGGCTCAAGTAGTTTTTACTGATTTTTTTCTTTTCTTTTTCTTTTCAGTTTTTACTGAAATAGGTTGTTACCGCAGGCAGTGGAACGCGGCGGGTTTGCTGACCAGCCCGCGTGGGCCGCAGCGGGGCTGTAATCCCGCAACATACTGGCGGTAGCGGTGAGTGCGAAATATGTCGCCTGTTCCCTTGTTCTGCCCGCAGAATCGTTGTCCAGAAATACTTCTACAGACGTTTATATTTACGTTTAAGGCGCCACAAATCATCAAAAAGGGGATCGATTATTCATGAAACAAATGGAAAAACTAAATTACAAAAAAATCAGTAAACGATCAATTAGATGTACAATAAAACAAACGGCATGAGAAGAATAAACAATCGGGGAAACAAACTAAACTGATGTAAAAGTAATGCGCAGAATAAAAGTTAATTTTTATGACTTTTAAAACGAAACACGGTGTCCTTTTAATTTGCAGTTACATTTTATTGCATTTCTAATATAGCTTGTTCTTATTATTTCTCTTGTGTTTTAATCTTTCTTGAACTTTGCTTTTCCAACTTTTTTCACGTTTTTGTGCCTCTGCAAGCGCTCGGTGTGGCCACACGTCCACTGCGGAATAAGTGAATGTCGGGAATCTCATTGGTCGTCAGGTGAATGTCGGGAATCTCATTGGTCGTTGGCTAACTAACCCCGCCCCTCATTGGTTTTACGCCAAATTTAACAGCTTCGACGCTTCACATTATTATTATTATTATTATTATTATTATTATTATTATATGTTTGGTATAATGTGGTAATTATGGCTCTTATTAAAATAAATTCACTTTTAATCTCTGCATCAGTCTGTCTTTCTTTAACTTGCACGGTGTTTCTGTGCCTCCATACGGAGCGATTCAGTGGACCAGCCTGGTTCCATATGCTTTTTAATTCAGAAACAACAAAAAACCGAGTAGGTAAATGTATTTTTTTTTTTTTGTTTTTGTGAAACAAAGTTTGCGGAAAAACAATTACAGCTTTGCAGATATTGCAAAATAAAGAGGGAACCATTCAAAGCTCAGTGACAAGATGAATGTTTTAATTTATGCAAAGTGATGGAGAGACAGCAGTGCCATATGAAACAGAACTAACATGGCTTGTTTTGTGATGGGAACACACACACACACACACACCCCCACCCACCCACTTTATGTAGAACAAGGAAAACCATTCTTTAACAAGCTGAACTTAATCTTCATGTGAATTCTCACTTCTCACATTTAAAACACATTCCATCTGTTGGATCATTACGCACAACTGTTACCAACTGTGTGTGTGTGTGCGTGTGTGTGTGTGTACACGTGCAAGTTCTTGGAAACGTGTTAATTTTTCATGGTCTGTCCAAGCAACATGGCATCTTTCAACGTTTCTTACACTGAAAAGACCTTCTTCTGTTCATCTTCAATCTGTTATACAGTTTTTTTTTTTTTAATTGCTTGGCAAGCCCACCCCCCCCCTCCCCGAAACACAAGGATTTATTTCCCAGGCCTTGTGCCCTTTTTTTGTTTTTTTTTTTTTTTTTTTTTTTTTTTTTTTTTTGAAGATGTCTCCTGTCTTGTTTTGGATAAATGCCATGTGGATTTAAGAACTGATAAACATTTTAATTTTTTTTTTCCTGCGTGCAAAACTAATCCCGTGTAGAAAATGCAGCCGAATAGCTGAGCAGTTGCTCTAGAATGGATTTTCATGGAAAGGAGGGGAAATAAAGCGGATTTTCTTGATATTTGAGATTAAAATACCAAAGGTCTCAAGTACAGTTCCAAAACAGCCTCATTTGCTGCTGCTTTCACTTCAGATGCACTTTATTTACAGTTAATAACGTGACTGTTAGCAATGTGCATTTTATTAGAGTTGCATTGAATTTTCCAAATGAATTGGGTAAAATGATGGTGCGAAAATGGAGCAACTTATGAAGAAAGGCTCTCCAAGCAGCTGCTGTGTGTAATAACTGTGCAGTTCTGGTCTCGCATGTTCAAACAGCGTCTGGCTTGTCCCTGAACTTCCAGGTGAAAAGAGATTTTTGAACTTTCCTGCAGTAAAAGCAGAGCTGGACCCAGGGAGGACAGACGACAGACCCCCTTGTGGGGGTGAAGTACCTTGAGATCCCAGGTCGTGGTTTCATCCATCAGTCTCAGTTTCACACGCTTTATTAAAGGCTGGTTTTCCACCTCGTGAGTGAGAAGTGCTTCACCAGACTGCAGTGCTAAGATAGAGAGATGTTCTGTGTCCTTGACCCCACCGGGCTGCTGCCCGAGAGCATTACGGTTCTTTGCTCCTGGTCCTGGAGAGCAGCAGCAGATGTGCCGTTCGACCTCGATTCCGTGAGGGAAGGTTGAGGTTAGAGCTGAGAAGATGCTGATATTCAGTTGTCGAAGTTTTCCGTCTGAACGTCGACTGAGTCGACCCTTGCAGGAGACACCCGCTCCTGACCTCTGTGGTGTGGCCATTAGCAATTTGCACCAGTGTTGGAGGAGAACCCTGAACTATCGTACACTNCGAGTCGAAGTTTTCCGTCTGAACGTCGACTGAGTCGACCCTTGCAGGAGACACCCGCTCCTGACCTCTGTGGTGTGGCCATTAGCAATTTGCACCAGTGTTGGAGGAGAACCCTGAACTATCGTACACTTCTGTAAAGTGTGGAACAGGTGAGGAGTTCCAAAGGTCAAGTTTCTGTTATTGTGCTCTTATGAACATGTACAGAGGGAGCAAAGTGAGGTTCCTCCTGGACCCGGGTGCTCGGAACTCTAACGCGCAGCATGACGGCATGGTAACACACACAGATTGAAGGAGGTGGGCAGGTAGTTAAGACTGGTGCAGTGGGAGGTGGTCGGTGGTGGTCAGTCCCTGCGTTGTCAGAATAGTAACGGGGGCTTCCTCGTCTCAACTGGCTTCTACACAGCGTACAGCTCAGGCCTGGTGTTTGAGTGTCGGTGCTGAGTAAGAAGATGAGGAACCTCGGACAGGTGTGGATAAACCAGTCGAACTGGCTTTGAAGAGGAGCTCAACAGTCTGTGAATGTGAAGAGAGAGCTGTTCCTGAGCCTGGTGGTGTTGACCTGCAGGCTGAGTTTCTTCCAGACGGTGGAGGGTAAGGAGGGATCTGTGGAGATGTTATGCCTTTATATGAATAATAATAATGCTTATTAAATAATTAAAGGAATTTATTCAATAATTGCTGTTCTTTAAGGAAACATCTGCATACGCCAGTGGGTTGACAAGTGCTTCAAGGGTAATTTTTTTTAAAGTTATTCCCTGCAAAACTATAAACTTAATTGGTGCACGGTAACCAGTAGAATAAATTTTCACTTCTTAAAGTTTTTTTTTTTCTCCCCCCCATGGACTGTGTACTAATTACTCAGAGAAGTGGTGACGATAACATTTTGCACCACAGTGTTGTTTTTTAAGTACCAAAAATGATTTTCTCACATCTGTGGTGTTGAGAGACGCGGGACCCCCCGCGGCCCTCGGCAGGACAGTTAGCAGGAGGAATGTGAAACTCGGTCAGATCGGTGTCCGAATTGATTTGACAGCTCAGCCACCTTCGCTGAACTGCCGTCAGCCGTAACGAAAATCAGTTTAACCTCAAGGTCCATTAACGCAGTAACCGGTTACAAGTAGAAATGTGTGTTGAATCCAGCTTGGGTGGGGAGGGGAGGTTCTCCAGTTGACCTCAACATCTGGTTTTTTGTGTGTGTGTGTGTGTGTGTGTGTGTGTATATCTGTGTCTTGTATGTTTAACAGTGAAAATTGTGAAATCCTCTTCCATGAGCCACCTGTCAGGAACAATTACACACTTTTTATTCAGATAAAACCTGAGGCCAGACACAGTGATACACAAAGTATGGGGGGAGATGTGTGGTTAGAGGGTGTGTGTGTGTGGGGGGGAGGTCTGCTCTGGCTGCTGGGTGTAAAGATGTTGAGCAGTGATTATTTTGAGGGTTCGGGTTCCTCCCCCTGCTGCACCTTGGCCTGACTGTGATTTATGCATCTCTAGCGTCAGTCAGCTAATTGACGTGAGGGCAAAGGTGAAAACGGACGCAGTAAAAAAGATCCAATATTTTACTTTGAACGGATGTAAGACAGCAGGCAGTAAACAAGGTACACGCTTTGTCATGTAAAAAAGCCGCCTCCGTTCCCGCGCGGCCAGTGGAGGAGACTTGCGTCGCGGGAATATCTACGCGGGAAGGTGCTCCAGGTGTTGTGTTCAGGTGAGTTTGGTCCTCCTGGTTCTCTGAATGAGATGGAGCGCAGTAGCAGTCGCGTGACCACGCTTCAGCTGCGGCTCGAGCCCCGAGGTGCCGGTCGCAGGGCTTGTCTGCCAGACCCACTCGCCGGCCGCAGGGGGCGCCCGTCGCGCTCCTGTGGGCGGAGCTCTTGGGACGTGAGGGGACAGTGGGGAGACAAGGCAGCGAGCGCCCTGGTAGGCCCCCTGGGATGGCTACTCGCTGGCACTACCCCTGCGCCCCCCATGGGGCTGCTTCTTCACTTTCTTCAGCTTGTACACGTGGAAGGTCTTGTTCTGGAACACTCTGCTGAAGAGCCGCGTGTAGTCAGGGTTGTCCATTTTCATCTCCGCGCAGAACCGCGGGTGTGAAGCTGGGCTGAGGTCTGGGTTGTTGTCACCGGGACCGTCCATGGTCTGAAACGCAGTAATACCGTCAGGCACCATCAAGCAATAACAATAAAGAACTTATTGATTGATGAATAACTTCCAATTCTACGAATGTTCATTTGATGAGTCAGTCCTCCTTTTGGGTCTTTAGTCAGAAAAAGGAGGACAGGTCAGAATTCTGGTCTCAGTTCTGCCCCAGTGTGGTGTAATGATCTCCCCGTGTCCCTCAGAGCTGCTGAATCCTCCCAATCCCATCCCTCTGAGAGACGTTTCCCTCCTTATCTCCTCACAGCTACCCAAATGAGTCCAACATCTGCTGTGATCATCTAACTATTTGCTGTCTGAGTGTCGCTTCTGAGGGATGTGAACCAGCAACACGGTGGTGTCAGACACACAAGCTGTGCTCTTATCATGCTGTGTTTAAAGCTCCTCTTCTCTTGTTCTGAACTGTGCAGCACTTTGGAGAAAAGTGTCTGTGAAACGAAAACTTGTAAATGTGAACGCAGTCCTTTGTGACCAAAGCACAATTTACCAGAGATCCCAACACCCCAGACTGCTGTGATGTCGCGGATCATCACCCACGGTGAACCAAGCACAACGTTATGCCACTTCCCACACTCAGCACTGGTGGAGTGTGTGTGTGTGTGTGTGTGTGTGTGCGTGCGCGCGCGCGAGCTCTGGAGCACTTTGACGGGAAACAGTTTGACGGAAGAAGTAACGTTTGTGGTTTTATTTCAATGAGAAGCAGTGATGGAGCAGCATGGTGCCATTTGCTGCGGTGAACAGAAAGCTGAGCTGTCAGATATGGGGGGGGGGGGCTCTGCACCATGATCCGTCTCGGAGGGGCTGTGCGAGAGGGAGTGAGCCCATGTTATTTATACCCATTAAATATATAAATGTAATATATAATATAGTCTCTTTCTGCTGCTGAGAGGAACTTCCAGACCATTTGCAGCATGACTGCGATGGCCCAACGGGGTGGATGCAGCCACACTTCAATGATGGGCGAGAAGCCTGGGGGGGCTCAGCGGGTGGTGCTGCTGCTGCGCGTAGCTTGAGCTGCAGGTTTGAATTTGGCTCCATCTCTGTGGAGTTTGCATGTTCTCCTTGTGTTTGTGTGGGTCTCCTCTCACACTCCAGACATTTTCAGCTGGATTGGTCACGTGTGTGTGTGTGTGTGTGTGTGTGTGTGTGTGTGTGTGAGAGAGAGAAAGAGAGAACGACTATGCAGTTTACTGTAGCCCATTTACCAGTAAGTCACCTTGAATAGAGATGCCTGCTGAAGATTAGTAAATAATCACTGTTTGTCACTTTGGAGAAAGGCATCTGCTAAATGAATAAATGTAAATTATGCAAATGGCCAGATTCTCCTGACACCAGTTATCATCCTCCTACTGATGCACGGGAAGAAGAACCTCCCCAGATCTGTCGCTGACTCTGACACCCAAACGCACGCTGCTCTCCCGGCCGATACCCACGTGCCCGTTGTCGACATCCAGGAGGTCCCGCAGGCGGCAGCCACGCCCGTGTCTGCGCTCGAAGCAGATGCTGTCCTCCAGCACCACGTAGTCGGCGCCGGCCCCCCGCAGCACCCTGTGCACGTCCTCGGGCGACCGCCGGGCGTACATCTGGTACACCTGGAGAAGGAGGAGGGACACGTGACCTGTGCGCTCCGGCTGTCACCTCCATGTCCAGTCAAGACGTGTAAGTAGATGGTTAAGTGTAAAATGCAGACCTGCTTGGAAGGCGCAACGGGTTATTATATTTTTGATTGTTCATTCCATCCTCTGTAAGACCCGAGCTGAACCCTCCCCGCACTTTCGCGCTCTCCTTCCGTCTGACTCATCAGGTGTCTGACAGCATTCTGAAAAGCTCTTTGGATTCATCTCTTGTTAACAGCCCTCTCTCTGCGGGGCAGTGACGGTGTTCAGGCCCTGGGGGGAGGGGTTGGCGCTCTCCCCAGCCATTTCGGCGTGACATAGAGCATTTCCACCGTCTGTCCTCCTACGTTCTTCCGAGGCAGCCGTAGGTGAGCTTTACCTGTCGCGTCCTCTCCCTGAGTGCCCGGTCCTCATAGTGGGGGTGGTTGGTCAGTGCCCTCCCTGTGCACAGCTTGATCCCGGCCAGCAGCTGCATGCTCCCGGCAAACACGGCTGTCGGCGGCGTCTTGGAGCTGGAGAATTACACACTGTTAGCCGACGCTCCCCACAACAGTGTTTTAACTGATAGATTGTAAATTGGTTTCTAATGGTCTGAACAGGACGTGTAGTTCAGCGCTGAGCTGGTAGGTGGCAGTAGAGCACCGAACAGAACAGCTACAGGGGGCCTCCTTGTCTCAACTGGCTTCTACATGGGGTGCAGCTCAGGCCTGGTGTTCTAGTATCGGTGCCAAGTAGGAAGATGAGGAACCTCGAACAGGTGTGGATAAACCAGTCAGGAACTGGCTTTGAAGAGGAGTTTGAGACAAGTCAGCACTGCAGCTAAAACATACAAACAGTAGAGAATTATCTGCAGAAAGTGGACGGGGGGACTGGTAGCACTGTGGAGACAGTGGGCTGGTTCCATCCTGAGACACAGTGTCAACATTGTTTAAAACAGTATTTTATGCATTAATGAAGTTATTTTCCTCCAGGAAAGGCAACTATTAAATATGTATACTTTCCCTTTATATTATTATTATTATTATTTTTTTTTAATATTTATGATTTTTCTACTTTTTTTTCTGGAACACTTTTGTGACGGCCTGTAAAATGTGAGCGGTCCACAAGTCCAAAGTTTAGAAAAGTATATTAAAATGAAAGGACTGAAATAACTATTTTTATTATAGCTACAGCTCATAGAACATGACCAGTGAATACAAGAGATGGTCTGGTTTACCATCTATTGACCCTGATACAGTGACTTTGGGCTTACAGCTCAGGCTGGGCGTGTGTGTGAGAGAGCTGCTGTATGGACTGCTGCAGCTATACAGCATCGCTTGTGTGGACAGGCAGCATCTCCTCTGGATTATCATCTGCAGGAAGGAGCCTCGACTGTTTTCATCAAAACCTCCAGCTGCAAGACGTAAGTCACACACTTTACTGAAGATGCATTTTATTGAGCAAACAAAGGGGAGGAACGTAAGCGTCTCCTGTTCCCTCTGCTTATCCTCCAGACGCACTGCGGTCTGGACCTGTTCCCAGCCTCTTGACTGTTGTATGCCTGGAGGAGGCCATCTTTGTCCTTTTACCGTGTTCTTTCAGCTAATTACTGTGTTGGCTCCTGTGCAGGTTCTTCACATCCCTTCACAGTCCACATTTCTGGCAGGATAAGCCACCTTTTTTTTCTTTTTCTTTTTAAGTACAACTTCATAGACTGGCGTGCTGATGGAAGCCCGAGGACTCCTCATCTCGCGATTGAGGCTGAGCAGCAGAATGACGGGGTGTCTCGGTGGCACGGTGACGGCGTGGCGGACGACAGCGCCCCTGTGAAGAGGCCTGGTTAATTCAAAGCCCTGGGCCAAGGGGGTGATGTGGGACACCGGTTTGGACAACCAGCTCTGCCCCTGCATCACCCCCAACTTGCCCCTTCATTCCACCTCTCCTGGTGGGGTACCATGTAGTGACCCCCGCGAGAGCCACGGCTTGCAGGAATCCCCCAAATGGAAAAGGTTCTCGACCGGCTTTGGCTGCATCCAGCACCCAGTTCTTCCCACCGTAGCAGGTCCTTATGCTGCACGGGCACCACTGCCGTGTATCACGTGTACCGCGGTAATTCAACACTCCTTTTTGCTTAAACATTTATAGCCTACACGAACTGAACCACGACGTTCGAAAGCGCCGATTCGGCAGCACAACTAAAGGCTGTGTTCCAAGTTTACGTGCTGCATTTTCACTTGTTAAGAGTGAAAAGTTGAACACAAACATTCCTCCTGAGCAGAAACCTGCAACCCAGCCCCTGCGCTGGGCAAAGCATATTTTATTTATGCGATGCGGTGTGTATTAGCAGCACTGCGCTGTGTTCAATATCAAACACGCGATGTTACGCGGCGAGTTGCCAAACACGGCGCTCAATCGAGCTCCTCCCGTCCTCCCGATGCTGGCGGCGCCCTCATTAGATCGGCAGCTGCCACGTCGGGCGTCCGGCGAGCGACGCCGTGAGCCGATCGGCAGGCCGGCCGAGCGCTGACCTCCGACCTTCGGTCCCGGGGTCACCGGCACCTCGTGGTGAGCGAGCACGGATAATTACCCAGCATCCAGGTGGGAAAATGGCTGATTTACATTTAATTTCAGATTTATATTCTGTTATGTAAATGTCATCATGTGTTGCCCTCCGCCCCGCTGACATTATAAAAACTGATTACGGCCATTAATATTCAGGCAGGGACGTCCCACAGAGTCGGCAGGACACGCGTCCACAGGCATGTGAATGAGTGTGTCTGTCTACAGGATTGGAACACGGCGCCGGACACCCTCACCGCCGGGCCAAGGCCTCCGCCCCCTGCGGGCACAGCCTCGCTGCCCGCATCTAACCACCCCCCCAGGAGCTGGAAATCGGACGCACCGCCATCAGGCGCCGAGACTCGGCCCGAGGGGGTAGCCGTAGGCGCGACCCCAACGCCATCGGTGTGACCTGGACCATCACCCACAGGCCACGGCTCGCGGGGTGTCTGCAGGGGGGTGGTGTTGGAGGGAGAGTCGAGGAAAAGTGCTGCCAGAGCAGATCGAGGTGCTGCGCCGAGAAGAACGGCGGCCGGCCGCGGCATCCCGGCGCAAACAAAAGAGCCATTAGTCATCAGTTTGGGAGCAGCTTGGCCTCCCGCCCCGCAGAGAACTGGTGGCACTATTAATCACCGCACAAGAGACAGGCTATTAATTATGCGCCGCAAGCCGCCGGGAAGCGAGCGCGATGAGGACGGCGCCGCAGAAGCCGGACAAAGACGCCGGACAGGTGGGTAATGAACGTGTTTGGTGGAGCCGCAGTTTAAGCTGCGCAGGCCGTCCCGGGGGGGCGTCGCGGCTGAATGCGGTAAGCGAGAGCACCGCGTCCTCTACGCTGCACATTAGGCTTAAATCGCTCTCAATTTGCATATGAAGCGAGGGCGGTTCCGAGATCCGCCGGTCCGGAGCGGTGCGGTCCCCACTTAACCCTTTCATTGTTAAAGCGTCATTTGGCACGGCCGGCAGGTTAATGTGCCTGTAAGTGCGGTGGCAGCGCGGTACCACAACCTGTCCCACAAATTGGATTCCCTCTGCAGGGAACCTGTGTAATTTCAGAGGTCTCGCGCGCGTGTCGCCGCCGCTTCTCTCCAGGCGAGGAAATCGCACTCGGCTGAAACGCGCGCATCCTGCCGGAGCCCGAACCGCGGCTAGCAGCGTCGTACCTGATCCAGGTCATGAGCTCCACGGTGTCCGGGTCGTAGAACTCTCTCAGTTCGGAAACCTCCTCCCTGATTTTGGGCCAGAACTGACAACACGGAAGGTGAAACATCAGGTCTGTTCTGAACAGGCAAGAGCTGCTGGGTTTAAACAGTCAGATTTATGCATAAAATTACTCAAAAAAAAAAAAATCACATTTTCTTCAAGCTGTGCGAGGAACAAAAGGGCCTGAAAGCTACTAGTTCTAACAACACACTTCCTCACAGACACTTCAGGAGGATTGTGGGTTAGAGATCATTTCTGTTTTTGGAACAAGTTGCATGACAACATACTTTGTGATGATTCCCCAGCATGACTCCACAGCAGAAACGCCACCAGAATCACGTGTTTAAATGGTTAAAAACACGACTCACCTTGAAATAGAGGAGAGCCAGGAGGAGGGCTGGAGCGCAGAAGCGGAGAACCCTCAGCTGCACAAAACATGAAGAACAGGTGTAAGAGCGGGGCTAGCCCCCCACGTTGTGCCCTATCAGAAAAGCATATTTGTTCTTTTACAGATTAAACACACTGAGGAAGACAGTCAGGTAGAAGGAACTAGATGTTTTACATTTACATATTTGTACGAGACGTGAACAAAAACACTACTCTGCCTCCTGTAGCTTCAGGCGGAGTTTAGCAGACAGATGCCAGGTGATCGCCGGGGGTTCCTGTGAAGTGCAGGACACACTGCAGGCAGCAGGGTAATTTTTACTGTACCAGTCCAGGATAAATAAGAACCTCGCTCAGTGGCACTGCAGCAGGAGGGGAGACTCAAACCCAGGCTGCGTTACATTTGCACACGCGATCTGATGACACGCAGGTCAGCGGGAGCACGTCTGTGCTTTCACCAGATTGGTTCAGGGTAAGAACCTTGAGGGGGACTAAAGCAGGAGCAGGGAACGGAACGGGAACTGAACCAGCAATGTTCAGGTTACTTAGAATTTCACAAACGCCGTACCACTGCTGCACAAGAAAATTGAGCTCATATTACGTACTTTATGAAAATCGTCTCTTTACAAGAAACTGATCGGAAATATTAGCCCATATTCAGCAACTCATTTCATAAATGTCCTCTGTGGACAATGACACTGAACTGTGCGTCACCCTGAAAGAAGGACAGAGGTTCTATAAAATACCTTCGTAAGCCCATTTTAAATAGGCATTTGTGCTGCGCCGATGTTGTGCCTTTGGAAAAAGCGCACGTAGACGCGGCCTGCTGGCCGACCTCTTTTTCAGCAAACCGTGCCGCTGAGGTGTCTTTTATTTGAGAGACGGCCGCACGCTTTGAAGGTCAAGAACCGCTTTTGAAACAGTAATTCTACAGCAGACCGTGTGGTGTCCTTTTCATTGGGGCCATTAGCGAAGCGTCTCGGACTCTGGCGCAGGTTCGCCATTACCACACCGCCCCCTGGTGGAGGCAGCTAGCGCTCCCCCTGCACGCATCGCGCTTTCGGTTGAAACCGAAATAAACGTACGGCTGTCAAACCGAAGAGAGTAAAAGGTAACAGATGGGAAATTCATGTTCAACCTGCTGGAACATGAAACGTAGCTGCAGCGGGACCACAGGCTTTGAACCTGTTTTACTGGTGCGGCAGTGGGGAGATGATTCGCACCTTGGTCTGGGTGTTACAACGCAGTGACGCCAGGCAGATACCCCAGAGCTCGCGGCCACACACCCCATAGGCGGCAAGCGTGCACATGTGTCCGGTCCACAGATACTTCATCCTGCGGGGAAACACCGCTGTGGTTACCAGAGACACACTTTCACTTCTTTTTCATTTGCACTGATTTATCAGCCAGTTAACTTTTATTGCCCCAATTTTAGGGTAAGTAACCAGATCCAGGAACTACAACTGGAGGTGTGATTTGAACCTTCACCCTTCGCGTGAAAAGGCAGCAGCTCTGATCACTATGCCACTTCCTACGACTAGCAGCTGTTCAGGCAGTTGACTGCGAATAGACCCCTCAACTGTTAAAAGTGGGATCATGGGGGGTCCAGAGTCCATCCCACCTGGATGGGATCCAATCCCTCACAAGGAACCAGAGCAGTGGAGCGAAAAATGCTGCTCCCTTGGTCCAGTTGCTTATTTTCTGGCAGACGAAACCAGCATCTCCACTTAATAATTTCCCTCTCCGGTTTTAAGCAACAGCTTACGGATTAGCATATGTGCGGAAGAGTAACGGAGGGTGACTCTGCTGTCTGTGGTGACCTTGAGAGGAGATGGAGGAGCCCCACCTGTTGAGCAGATGGTGAGTGGTGCCATGTGACCTCACCTCATGGTGCTGCAAGCGAGGAGCCCGAAAAACACCGTGTGCAGCAGGTTGTAGGCGACGTCCGGCCGCAGTTGGAGCCGACGCTCCGCTCCCTCCGACCGTATGCTACCGCCGCCACTGAAACGCATCGCACAGTGACATCACATGCAGGACGGAGGTGTCAAGCAGACTGTCCCTGTCTGACTCCCTCTCAGGTCTCTGTAGAGTTTAACGTCTCGGCACCGGGCTGCTGTTTATTCCTGGACTTTTAATTCATTACTTAGCACCAGGTGACGATTTTCACGTGGACCAGCTCTGACTGCTCACCTCAGGTGACCCAGGCCGACGGCCAGCAGCACGAGCAGGAGGACCCCGACGGTGCACAGGTACGGGTACAGCAGGAGCGTTCCTGCCAGCCGCTGAAATGTGTCCAGGGGGAGGAGCCCAAAAGCCTCTTCGCACAGGTAGAGTTTGGCATCAAAGTCCCTATAAACACACACACACACACACACTTCATTCGTTTAGCAGATGCTTCTCTCCAAAAGTGATGTACAGTGATTTACCTGATTGTACCACAAGACAATTGTTACTGTGTCAATTCAGGGTATACACCTTGCTGGAGGGTAAGACAGCAGGGGGTCAAACCTGGGTCAGGCACTCTACCCCCCCCCCCACACACACACACTCACGCATTTGCCTTTTACCTTCTGTTTGAGGCTTTTTGAACTCATCAGCTCACAGTTTCATTGTCTGCCCCTTCAGAAATGGAGAAATTAAAAGCCCCACAAGAGAGCAGCAGGAGGGTGTTGGGATGAGGACAGTGCAGCTTTGTAACTACTGCAGTAGCCGGTGCCCCGGCGTGTGAGAGGTACCAGGTAAAGGCAGGAGTGAGACGACACCAACTGCGCCGTTCCAATTAGAGCTGCTGCCGGAGCCGAGTGAAGGGAACGCAAGCCGAACATCAGCGGTCTGAACTCCGCTTTGACATCGTGCCACTAGCAGAGCACTTAACCAGAATCATTGTAATAAATGCAGCGGAAAGACGGAGCTGCAAAACACGTATGCTGAGGGAGAATAAGTAGGAATGGGGGAAAGAAGGGGGGAATAAGTATTCAATGTAACGCTACAGCCTGGGTAATGACGCACTGAAGAAAGCGCCCCCACCTGGTTGAGCCCAAGCCCAACTTGGCCTTGATGAACTTATAAATGTGTTCGTCCGAGCTGAGCTGCAGCACTTTCTGGAAGGACAGAGAAACGGAAACGCAAATGAGCATTTGGACGGCGTGTGATGGAGGTGATGAGTCTGTACAAGTTAGGCCCACCTTGGTCAGGTAGTTGACTGTGACGGTCATGCTGAGGACCAAGACTACATGGATGCACAGCTTCCCCAGCCGCACCAGGAGACCTCCGGTCTTGAGCTTCTTCTGTGAACACAAACACAACCTCTTACAGCAAACAGCACGGCAGTTAAGGACGAAAGGTTGCCAGTTCCAACCCTAGTTGGAAACGACACTCGAAGCGTCACTGAATGCAAATCGCTGCGGAACGTTGGCAGGAAACGTAGTGCATGTGGTACAGTTTGGTTTTTGGAGGAAAACATCCCAGGCTGTCATCGCAGCAGTGAAGAGCGGCGATTCGCCCAAACCCGTTTGTCGTCTTTGTCAACACCCGGCTGGAGTGGCAGAGGTGTCGTGTCAGTTTTCTGTTATTTATAAACCAGATTCAAAAATGAATTTCCGCATGCAGACGTTTCCCTTTTCTCACTTGTCTCCCGAAGGCCTCTCCGAACATCTTTGTCGTAGGAGCGTCAGTCTGAAGGCAAACTCGGTGCCAGCAGAATTGATTAATGAGATCAATCAAGGGGCCTGAGATGTTCCAGCTGAAAGAACATTAAAATAACAATAATCCCCACCTACATAAGCTGACACTTCAGCTGCTTAGCAGATGCTTTTAGCCAAAGCACTTAATGCAGCTTATAGTGTTTTACTTCATCCATTTAATACAAAGACATCTCATATTAGGGGTGCTAGTCAGGAATTAAACCATGTTGGGAAAGCGGGTGGCCTAGTGGGCAAAAAGCTGTCACCTTGCAATAGAAGGGCCTGCGTTTAAGTCCCACCTCCTGCTTAACTTTGAAGTAACACAGTAAAAATAACCCTGCTGGTAACGGGTAAATCAGTGTAAGTGGGTACTGCACAAACCTCACGCTGTAGGTTGCTTTGGAGATCAGTGTCATAAATGATTAAATAACAACACGGCACGTTGTGTTTGAAAAGTTGCCTGTTAGCTGCGTATCGAGATCCCCAGCAGCCGTGTGCCTTACTGCTCCTCCATAAGAGTAAAACAGTGTATATTTATTCACTTAGCTGATGCTTTTCTTACAGTGCTAAGCTGGTAACAATTACTTACCCTTTTGTACAGCTGGGTAGTTTTTTTCTAAAGGAAATTCTGCGTAAGCACCTTGATCAAGGTACGCACAGGAGGAGGTGGGATTTGAACCTGCAACGTCCAAATCCAAATGCAGCACCTCGAACCACGACACCACCCACACTTAAACTGACTAAGCAGTGTAGCGGCAAGAGCGACACCTGACTGCACCTGGTTCTCTCGCTGGATGGCCGTCTCTCTGTAGAAAACATCAGCTCAGACCCTGGCTGCTCACCTGGAAGTGCTTGACAAAGAGCACGGAAACAATGAAGCTGAGAGCCAGGGAGCCCAGGATCATGGTGTTACAGAACTGCAGCAGCCACACCAGCAGCAGGCTGCTCACCTGGATCAGGTAGAGTGGCGTCACCTGCACAACACAGACAAGGTGGACAACGCACGGAGCTGTCAAGTCCCCTTTATGCCACTGGTTGTGATGAATACAGCAAAGTGTGATTGAAGGAAACTGTGCCCTGGGCAGCGCTCACCTTCCCAGGTGCAATGAGGTCGAGGCAGTCGAGTGCAAAGAGGACGAGGGCCTGGATGAGAAGGATGAACTGGTTGAACTGCCAGGTGAGACAGAACCACAGTGTGGAGAGGAAGACCAGCCACAGCGCCACCTTCTGCCAAGTGAGGAGAGACCATCATGGGAGACCAACATCAGCAGTACAGAGACGGGCTGAGAGGAGCAGAACCGAAGCGGGAAGAGGAGACCAGAGAGATGAACGACGCTGGCATGAGGAGAGACCAAAAGCTGCAGGTTTTATACAGCGATGAACTGGGATAAAGGAGGTCCTCCTAACCAAACACAGAAGCCAATTGAACGATAGCACAAGGAGGGAAGAAGCAGAGATGGAGGTGGCCACTTACCTGAGGCAGGGGCTTTAACTGAGGTCTCAGGTAATATGTGATAGAAGCTACTTGAAGAGCGAAGAAGGGAAGGGACCAGTTCTCCCTCAGGGAGATGGTAAATTCCACACGCGTAGTGTCCACCCTAAACACAGCCAGAGACACGGTCAGCTCCACACAACTGTCACAGCCCCCCATTTCGTGATGCCAGCAGGGGCAGAGCATCAACATATGTCTTGTGTTAAAACCGATTTGATAAAGAGGACCAGTGGAGGTGCACAGGTGGTACCTACCTGTTGATGATGTACCAGACCGCTGCAAGGGCACCAGCCAGCCAGGAATCGCTCAGCAGCCAGCTGGTGATGTACAGCGCGATGACATACACCGCTTGGAGGGCGAACACGGTGTAGATGTAGAAATAAATGGGCTCTAAGTATGCCTGCGACACACACACACACACACACACACACACACACACACACACACACACACACACACGCAGAGCATTCTTTAGTCGCCGCACAGAAACTGTACACTTCAACTCCTTGTGGATGGATTACTGCACAACTTGACAAAACATTTAACGCTCATATCTGAGCAACTGAAGCTCTCCTAAGAAGCAGCAGAATGAGTTTAGTCAGGCGTACACCGCCAGCAGCTTCGAGGCGGATCGTGCATATTGAGACGAACAGTCCTGCGAGACTAATCCCCTCTGCGCACATCGGCACTCTGTACCTGGACAGGTAGGAGTCTGTAGAGAATGCTGAGGAGCACCTCCTGGTAGATATTCATCCTCTGCAGAATGTTGATGGTGCGCTTGGACTCCGTCATGTTGTCATGGACGAGCTGGAGAAGACCTGAAAGGGGTCAGCAGAAAGGTCTGACACTCGTACTCGAACCTTTCGACTCGAATTGATGCCTGCGAGCTTCGTGGTGGTCCATCGTTCCTATAATTCTACAAATAGATCAGTGAATAATCCAACAATACGAAGGTACATCTTCACGCGTGTCACCTCCAGCGTTCAGGCTGGCCTGTCTGCTGCGAGTTTCTCTGTGGCACAGTAATCAGAGAAAACTTGACAACAGATGCTGGAAAGACAAAAGTGCCATTATGAGTAGAGTTTAGTCGTCTTTGTATCCTCCGACCAGAGCAGGTGGAACGGAGAAGGAGCCCATTGGTGAAGGAATGTACTTGCTATGATTAGATCTAGTAGTGCCTCCACTGCGTCTTCCCAAACAAGGCCTGCATCTGTGTCTGAAAGGACACCATTAAAGGCCCGAGCCATCACTGGCCACTTAAAACGGCACAATTT
Source organism: Arapaima gigas (assembly GCA_900497675.1). Classification (NCBI taxonomy): domain Eukaryota; kingdom Metazoa; phylum Chordata; class Actinopteri; order Osteoglossiformes; family Osteoglossidae; genus Arapaima; species Arapaima gigas. The sequence goes on from UFQX01002654.1 coordinate 93,070, forward strand.
GCTGTCTGGAGTTGCATAACCAGGTCTTCTGTGTGATGGCCCTAGCGTCACGCAACCATTAAAGACCCTCCGAATGGCTGCTTTTTAACTGTTAAGACTCCCCCCTTTTACTCGATGGTTCTGTTGTGAAGCTGAACACTGACAAACTGGACTTGTCTGCTTCTCTGGGTTCCCCTAATGACCACTTCAGACAAACTTCAAGCCTGGCATTCCGTTCCCTTATAGGGTCAGCATTCTGGGAAGAAGCGATTCCCCCGACATACCCCCCTGGGAGCCAATAAACCCTGACACGGTCGAAGGGCCCATACCTTCCTGAATGGATGGGGCCCGGAGCATCTGCTTGTAGTAGGAGTAGTACAGGCCGCATTCTGTCCGGAAGGAAATTTCACGCTCAACTTCCTAAAATGCAAGCAGAGGGAAATGAAAGGTGCAGCACAGAAGATGGAAGAATAACATGCGAGCCACATGCCACAGATTTCTTTCTGTTAGAAGCTAAAAGCTTGCAAGGCTCACGGTGGATTAGTGTTAACGCAAACAGGCATCGCTGCTCAACTGGAAGTCAATGAGCTCAGAATCAGTTAAGGTTTAAACAGAAAAAAACACCTGTGGAAGTACACGTATCTGTGCCTGAGAACCACAAACCAAGCGTCCCATCTCCCGAGTCCCGGCTTATGTGCCCTCAAAGGGAAGAGGAGCCCTAATGCACCGAACAACTGTTTCTGTGGAGCTCGACGCTGGCAGGATTCACCTTTATAGGGGTCCCTGCTTACCTCCAAATTTGAGAACCACAGCAAGTTCTCATGCAGAGAACAGACACACCAGGCGTGGGAGATCCCTGTCAAAATGGCAAACGTAACCCCTAGAGTCATCGCGAAAGCCTGCCTGCACTGAGCTGAGACCCTTCGCTGGGCACCACCCCTGAGGGTTTCTGGAGGTTCCCTGTCCTGGTAAATCTCCCAGTAGAGGTCCAGCTTGTTTGTCCTTCTCCTCCGCACATCCATGTCTCAGCACACCTTCTGCTCAACTCCCACGATTCATTTCAGCCAGCGATTTCTGGACGCCTCTTTAGGTCACGGTGTGGATGAGACAGGAGGGGCTGGATGCTTTAAAAACCTGCTGCTTACGTCCTTCCTGGGAACGACTGCACATCCCTCCTAGTTAAAATCACATTGTCACACTGACTATGTTCCGAAGTTCTCCAAAATCTCCGGTTTACTACTCGATCCGAAAAAAGAAACAGACGCAGAGCTTAGCATGAAGCGGCTAAGGAGAACAGTGTGGGCTGCAGAGCTCTGTTCAGTCCGGGATCATACTGCAGACTGACTACAGCCGGAGGGGAGAAGCAGATAAACTGCATTACTGGTGACTTCCCTTGGAAAAAAAAAAGGAGCTGTATGGAACACCGTTTGGAAAAATGTTAAAGATCATTTTTCAGGCTGCTGATATTTTTAAAACGACAGTGACTCTCAACCCTACATAACCCTGGAAAGAGCTATAACCGTCAAAGCAGTGATTTCACACGCAATGAATCCTTGAAGCTTGACAGCAGCTGTGCCGTTTTCGGGGCGACAAACCGGCCACAGCGTCACCAAACAAACACACGCACAAAATTATCCCGATTTTGTTCTGAAAAACAAAACAGAAATGAGCCTTCTTTGAACGTTGAAGTCAATAAGCAGCCTGTCAGCATCGACTCGCTGCCTTTGCAGGAAGAGAAATTAAATTAAACCTGCCTTCTCCCCCCAAATAAAAGAGACCATTAAAGGAACTGAGTCACCGGGGGCACATTTTCAAACAGGACGAGATGCGGCGAGTGGAAAAGGTTGTGTCATCCTCGCATTTGACTGAAACGCTGCCGCGTCCCGCACTCCCAGCACCGGAAAGCAAAATAAATGTAATGAAAAGTTAAAAGCGGCTCGTCTGCTGAAGCTGAAAACATGACAAGACCTCTCACGCGGGGGTCACGCGAATCTCATCTGCAGGAGGCAGACGGACAGCTGCGGCCCGATGCCGACCCCCTGCCACCGAACACTCCAGTCGACAGGCCCACAGTGACCTGCGTTTGTTTTCAATGAGATGGGGAGAAAGAGCAGCTGGGAAGTGGACTTTATTTGCCCTTTGGTGAGGGGCATCCCTTACACGCGGCACATGGACCAAACTGAAGCAAAAGCGGTGAAAAGGCGTCAGTGAAGCAGCCATAGGTCGCATGTGGAAACACCAAAGTGTTGCAAATCGATTAACGCTCAGCTCTGTTTTATGTTACTCTCATCGAGACCCCGGGGAAGGAGGGAAAAAACATTTCAAATTGAACATGACAACATTTTTGGCTCAACGTCTCGCTATTACAGTGCTGGAAAGCAAAGCGCACGTTTAAATGACAGGACCTGGCTCAGTATCACAAACAGAACGTCTCCCTGAGCCAATCTTTTGTGGCATCTAAGAAGCAGCTTTTAAAAGGGAAGCTTTTACGATGTTGAGGGACAAGGCCCTACAAAGAGAGGTACAAAAAACCCTGTAACCTCATAAACCAGTTCTGGGTCACCGAGGCCCCACTGGCCTCACAACCTGAGTAGAGAGCATAGTCGGGCAGCTGTGTGGGACCTCGAACCTGGAACACTAACGTGTACCAGACTGCACGTGGGCAGTGCCTCTGGAGGGAGGTAACAGCCATCGGCCGAAACAATCAGGAGTTCGGAATCTGTGAAGAACCACCGGGGTGGCGGGGGGATGAAAGCGGCTCTGCTGGTCGAGAGCCTGATGGGAAACTCACTTTGATGTTGGAGAACCACAAGTCATTTTCATGCAACGTGGCCACGTAAATGCAGCTCAGCAGCCCCAGGGCGACAGCCGCCGTGGCCCCAGCTGCCACCCAGGGTACCGTCCACCACGTCCAGCGGCCTGCAGAGGACACAGAGAAGGTCACACTGGTTTCTCAACTTACGAACACAAATGGAACTGGAAGTTGGTTCGTAACTCCACATTTTTAGATTTAACCCACAATTGATAAAAAAGTTAATAATGCAAATGTCCCTCAGTTTATTTGCAGGTTATGTTATGTAAAACGGGGCAGCAGGTGGCAGAATGAAAACGATCCTTTCGAAGAAAAGGGCAGATCACTGTAGATGTGTCAGCTAAACAAATAAATGTGAAAACCCTGGATACAGCAACATTAAATAAAAATAAATTTTTTAAATAAAATAATTCATTTTTATTATTACGGTTTTATTAATGTTTTACATTAAAAATTAATATAAAATGAAAACTCTCCTACTAAATCCTATGCGGTACTAATTGTTGACCAATTCATCAACATGTTCAACGTTCCCTATCTTGCTATTCATCGGCGACACGCATCAGAAAACTGCACAAGAGGTGTAAATACTGAAGAAATGAGCTGAATTAAGGTGGTCCCACGCTCCCATCTGGGTGCTCTGCGCTGCTATCTTTGACTTCGGAGGACAAACGCAAGTCAAATTCGCCCCAAAAGACAGAAGTTTCTCAAATATGTATTTGAAGAAAAGGACCGCTAAAAATAAACCAGAAATGAGGAGCCAGTGTACAGAACTGTGGAAGAGGAGCTGAAGAGTCAGTCAGTAGTTGAACCAATTTGTCTGCTACAGTACAAACACCCTTGAGTTTTCAATACAAAGTGTCTCTCGTTCTCATACAGCTTCTTGGAATCAACCTCAAAATTTTACGCCGTCTTACTCAAGCTTTGTGACAGTCGGTCCACATCGAAGCCCTTGCTGTTCAAAGGGGTTCCATCACCTTCAGTAACAAGCCAATTTTGCATAACTAGGGAGCTCCACTCACGGAGATGTGGCCGCAGCTCCCCCCTCTGCCATGACTTGAATTATTGAGCAGGGGGGGTTGATAAACTGACTTTGAAAACCTCCTTACACTCCAATCTCTCAAACCCCAAAGCTTTACCAGCAGTGATTGTCACAGCACTGCGTCCAAGTTGTATTTTGGGGAAAAAAGCAGACAAAGAGACAGAACGGGCCTGCTGTCACCTGCTGGGGTCCTCAGGGAGGCTTCCTCAGGGGGGTCAGGCTTCCGGCTCTCTGGTCCCCCACTTTCCTGGCCAGGTTCCCTCCCCTTCAGCGTTTTCCTCTGCTTCAGAGCAGACATGGTGCCTCGTTGGCTGGTGCGCGTTTCCATACACCAACCCACCCACACAACCTGGATAAAAAAATTTACATTTCAGCATCAGCTTTTCAGCTCATGCTGCTGTCATGAGCCGAATGCAGCGGACATAATGCCCAGTGCCCGCGGCTGGGGGGGGGGGGCTCTGGAGACCCCGGTGGATTCAATCCCAGCCTTGACCAATGGTTTCACGGAATGAATTCCCTAATTCAAATGATGGTAATTAGAAAGTGCCAGTTGAAAACTTGCTGTCATTTTTCATTTGTGTTACAGCAAATTAAATTTGAAGAAGGTATTACAGGTGCACTTGTGCTAATGCAAAATGTTCCCTTGATCTGAAAAAAATAATAAAGCAGAACAGAATATAAATGAATCAGGTTTATCTGTCATTTGAATTTTCAAGGGCTGAGAATGATAACTTCATTGATCGAAATTTGTATTGATTTTTATTTCAAATTAAAAATGTTTAGAAACATTTAGTCTTTTTTCAATCCTGCAAGTCCTGAAACTGCAATTTTACAGAAGTTAAAAACTGTCACAAGGCCATTCTAAGAGGATCTGAATCATCTGATGCAAACGCGTGTAAAGTCTGGACTAGGAGCAGATAAAACCATGCAGCTATGTGACACGTGAAGCGGGATATGAATAGACGCCTGCACCTCATGTTACAAACACCTGAGGCACGTGTTTCTTCAAAGATACAAACAGTGTATTTTTAATAATTTTTTCACAACTTCATTTTCTGAAATTTCTCTGTTGCAGAGTGAAAATGACCCACAGTCCCTTATTGTGCCACTGGTTGGCAGTAGAACACTGAGAAGGGGATGAGGTTGGGGTATGAAATGGGGTTGGGGTGCACAGGGGTGTGGTTTTAACATTGTGTAGCTTTAAATGAGGATTTAAATTTTTTTTTTTTGTTACATCCAAAACTTTCACAGTAACAGCCCAGTAGAGGAACTTGTCTATTATTACACTTTTTTAATTGTGAAGTTTTCAACTGGTTGCCTCCTCATGGCCAGTAAATGCAGTTTGTATTTTCAGGTGAAACAGTTTTTTAATACTTGGTGCAACTCACTGGCCTTTCTGCACTGTACTTTTTTTATTTTCCTCTGGCACGTGAAGTGCAGAACTGACAGAAAGAAACACGGCACCAACTCCAGTGTGTAAAGCACAACAAAACAAATACAAAATTGTGGACATTGCTTTTTCCCAGTAATTTTAAAGAAGAATTAACTTTAATGTTGCTTCATGTACCTAAAAGATCATAAATGTTCCCATGTTGCCCTTCACACCCAAAGTTCTCGGTACAGAGGGACACCATGAGCTGCACTGTAGGAGCTGATGATGAAGATAGGATCGATAAATACAAGTTTTACAGTGAATTAGGTACTTATAGCTTTACGTGACGTTTTCAAGAGAACCTGTTAGTAAATCAAGGAATTAGGCTGCATTATTAAGCCTTTTCTGACTGTGACGCAGTGGGTGGACTTTTGAGTGGAGACAATTCAAAGCCCCAGCTACTTTCGTATGTTCAAGCGGATCTTCATAGACCTCAGCGCACATCGTTCCACCTCAGGTTGGTGACCCTGGCCATCAAGGGCAACAGTGTGCACTGCGTTACTGTTTACCTCTTTATTACTTTATTACAGCAGGTATCAACAGGGTAAAGCACCCGGTGACCTGCAGCTCTGTAGGGCTGCTGCTGCTCACCTGTGTTCTGGGAAGCTGTAGCTGTGGGCTGAGCTGCTCGACGACACCGGCCGCTCAGGTCGCTCTTTCAAAACCTGTTGCACCGTGAAAAAAAGAGTTTTTAACAGCATCCTCTTCAAATTGTCCATATTTGATTAACATTATTTGAATATTTAGTGCCTCTGTTTGACAACAATTTGAGTTTTGACAAATTTCGGATATTTATTTTTCTAATCTCACCACTAAATAAGTTAAAACTTGAGATAAGCAGCACTGCTGCCACTGAAAATATTATAATTCGGCCGATTTCTATATGTATACGTATCCAAATAAGTTGCCTCAGGGTGTTTAATAAAAATCGTAAATAAGCAACAACCATTATGTAGGTGGAAAATCCTCTGGGCCAAAAATTATATCACTGGTTAAAGACAGAATAACGGTAGAAAATCACACTAATTTCACCAAATTCGACACGAGGCAACGAAACACGTGACCAACTGGGCGGCGGAGGGGGGGGATTCAACACAGGAATGTTAGAAAAAGTGAGGATGAGCACATCCTGCTGCTGTGACCACAGCCTCACACCAACGTCCACACACAGCCAGTCACACACATTCACCAGTGCCTGGGGGAAAACGGGTAAACACAAGTGTGGCGGTGCGGGATTCGACCCCTGCCGAACTGTCAGCCACCTGGGACATTATTGGAACGAGTAAACTGCTCCCCCGTTTCATCTCCTTCTTCTCCTGCATCACATTCTGCGCCGCATTTTAACCGTAAAATTTCCATCCGTAACAATAAACGATTTACTCGAAGGCCCAGAAGCCTGTGTGTGTGAAATGCGCACGTTTACACCGGTGTTACCGACGGTGTCAACAACGGGGTCTAATGACACTAATGATGACAACAGGGGCAGCAGGCTGCTCCTACCTGCGGTAAAAACACTCCAATTATTTCCAGGTAAATGGTGATGACACAGAAGCTGCAGTAGCACAGTCTGCTCCATGTGTGTGAAAATGGAGACGTGATTCAGATTCTCTTACTCTGTTACTCGGCAACATCGCAGGACTGTTTACAGTTCACAGGCCAGGGGGTCCCGACCAGCAAATGGGGACAAAGAACTGATTGCAACACACAGTGTAACACACACACACACACACACACACACAAGATAAAGGGTAAGACTGAACTAACAGCCTGAAAGACTGAACTGGAATGAACCGGACGGAGCCCCCCCCTCCCCCACACACACACACACACACACACACACACACACACACACACACACACACACACACACCATGGTGTAAAACCCTGCCACATTGCCTAGTACTGCGGGGTGGGATTGATTTTGTGTGTGTGTGAGTGAGTGAGACCACACACATGTGGCTTTAAAATGAGTCCCAGTAACGATGGAAACATTAACATTGGTGATCGAATCGCGGAGGAGTTTTTACGCGTGTGACAATAATAAACACACGAGCAGCGGTATACCGAACACACACACACACACACACACACACACACACACACGCCGCAGTAAGTACGATCAGGAAAAAGTGCGACGTTTATTCATTCATACACACGAGCTTTCGCTTTCTCTCTCTCTCTCTCTCTCTCTCTCTCTCTCAAACACACACACACACACAGAAACACTCACACACGCGCGCCGAGGCCCTCTTCGCAGCGGACTTTCCTGCACATGCAGCAGCGCGCTCGCTGCTCGAGAGCCCGCAGATCAGATCGCGTCGCCNTCTCAAACACACACACACACACACAGAAACACTCACACACGCGCGCCGAGGCCCTCTTCGCAGCGGACTTTCCTGCACATGCAGCAGCGCGCTCGCTGCTCGAGAGCCCGCAGATCAGATCGCGTCGCCCGCTCGAGTCCGCGATTCGTGTCCGAGGCTCCGCGCGACCCCCGCACTAACACACACGCGCGCGCGCCGTCCCCCGGGAACTCACCCTCTAGCCGCGCTGTGTTTGATGTGTTCGGTTAGTGTTTCTGTGAGCGCGCGCGTGATCCGCGTGCCCCCTCCTCAGACGGCGTGTGTGTGTGCGCGCGCGTGCGTGCGTGCGTGCGTGCGTGTGTGTGTGTGTGTGTATACACACTGCACGTCCATCACACCACTGTCTCCGCGAGCTGCTCCTCCGCGCCATTTACCTTCATATTCACTTCCGGATGAACAGCAATAACCGTTATGAATAAGAAGCTTCTTTTGCAGCCGCGTGATCCTCATTGTCACGGATGGCTGAGCTCTGCGGATAAAGAGAAACACACACACACACACACACACACACACACACACAGTTCTCATTATGCGGTGATGCGCTCCCAGTGTGTACAGTGTTTGTCGTGTATGTGGTTGGTGTGCTTCCTGCGAGGTGCTCTGGTTTCCACCCACAGTCCAGAAGAAGTGTTTCAGGGTCACTCTAAATTGTCGAGTGTGTGTGTGTGTGTGTGCGTGCGCGCGCACAGTCTACTCTTATATAATTAAAAACATTTAATCACAATTCACACTCTCTTATCTGCAAATATCTGCACACTTGAACACACACTTGCCCCCCACCCCACCCTGTGTGGTTCTGCTCATGGCCTCCAGCCTGCAGGTGAGCTTATGGTTCACAAAATGAGCAAAGGCCTCATCCATTATTAATACACCGTATAAATAATCCTGTGATACGTAAGACACACACCGCGCGGCTCGGCCTGCGACGTCAGGAGGTAAACGACTCGAAACCCCGAACAACCTGGAGACGAGCGTCTCTGATCCACCCGCCACTGAAACGCACAGCCGCTCCCCTTTATACCGCGTTCCAAACACGGTAACAGTCCATATCTCAGTATAGCTCACAGGGTAACTGATCAGATGTGACTGTGGAAAGATTTCTGTTCAGAACTCGACTTCAGGGGGCAGGCGGGTCGGGAGGGAGGAGGCAAAGTCCGCTTTGGGGAGGGAGCAGGAGATCTGAGAGCCAGGCAAAAGATGAGAACCTCACACACACACGCAGCAGCGTTCACTGTGCTTTTTAACACTTTCATCAGTTTCTGTTCCTGCTCATGAAGCAAGAAGTTGAGAAGTTGCTGCTGCTTCTCCGTTGTGGGTCGTTTTGGAAGCTCTTCCTACAATAAAGTGGCTTGAGATGCTGTTGTGTTCTCTGTCTCTCATCTTCCACATCACGCCTGCATGTGGCAAAAATCATGCAAAATGAATTAAAATGCCGTGAGAAGCGGAGGGGGGCAGCAGGCGGCGAGGTGGTCAGAGCGGCTTTGCGAACGTCCTGGGTTTAAATCCCACCTCCTGCTGTTGTCCCTGTGATCAGGGAACTTACTCTGCAGCAGAAGTTAGTCTGCTGTACAAATGGGAAAATCACTGTAAAGTTCATCATGTTTCAGTGCATGATATATAACTAAATATAAAATTATGCTGCCTGTCTGTAGGAAATCTTTATTTCTCAGTTTCTCAAGAAAAAAACTTTCATTCATTTGCGCACCGATTTGATGTGATTTAAAGGAATATGTCGCAGGTGAAAGGAAATACAGCCGCAGCCTTAACCTGAAGCGCGATGTGAACAAATTACAGCCACCGGTTTTGGTTATTTTAATTTAATTTAGAAAATCTAATCTGTTAAAGCCTCTCAAGTTATTTTTTCATAATCCGGTATTTATGTCACAGTTAACTCTCTAGGACACTTGTGCCATATTACATGTAATATGTGAAAAAGACGGAGCCTGGTTGACAGCCACCCCTGACGCACTTTTGAATTTTTACTCATTTATTCATTTCACGCGACAAATTCATGTTAATGGGGAACAAGCAGCTTACAGATTATAACCCACAGTTGCAGGTCACATCGGCCACTCGCCGGGCAGGAGCATCAGTTATGTCCTCTCTGGTGGAGAGTGTGACCCTGGTGCGAGCACGCACACACACACACACACACACACACACACACACACACACACACACACCTCCTTTGAAGTGCCTGCCTGCCCCACCTCAACCCCTATGGTGACCTTCATTCCAACAGTGGCATCCTGAGCTTCTGCTGTGAAGCTCAACCCCCTTTGAACATCTCTGAGTGTTTATAGGTGTGTTTGAGTGTGTGAAACATGGCGGCTGGCCCCGCCCCCAGTGCCACCCACAGCCGGACCCACCCAGGAAGAGCAGGACAGAAATGGTGTCACTTGCCTTCAGGGATGGGCAGCGATGGCCTTTGGGGGGGTGGGCCTCTGTTTTGATGCTCGGCTTAATTGTTAACGAAAGCTGCGGAGGTGCAGAGACCCGGGGAGCCGGATGGGCGGAGTCACGTCCTGCTGCATGTATTCAGCTGGGAGCCATGCGACACATTTCAGGTCTCTGTGGGATCAGAAAGGCCTGGTGACCGAGCTGTGAGGACAGAGATGTGACGCGGAGCCGCGTACCGCGGTACGATGAGCTCCCCGGAACATCTGCCTTAAGTGTCGACACGTTACATAATTCAGCTGCAGCGGGTCCGGGGCCTCGGCGTCTCAGCGTGTCGCAGGCGCCGTGACGTTCAGCCTTCGTGTCCACGGCCGGGTCCTCGTCGACGGCTTCAGACAGACACCGAGGAGACAGATGCCAGGGACGCGGCGCGTGAAACCCGGCGACGTCTCGGAGGGAGTCAAGTGGCACATTTGGAGGAGGGGGGAGGAGCATAAATGTTTAATGGCTTTTCTTGGAAGGCGCTCATTTGTCTTGCTTTGTTCTTGATGAGAAGTAAAAAAACTACACCTAAAACTAGGCCACTGTTGTCTCCAGGCCCTCCTGCCCCCCCTTCTGGCTCCCATCATGCTCCGCTCACTCCCGATATGTTTTTCCCCTGCTGCTTCCTACCGTCACGCTCCACCCCCTCTGCTGTCTGTTCCGTCGTGCTCCGCCCCCTCCCGTGCCCCGCCCCGCCCCGCCCCGCCCCGCCCTGCCCGGCCTCCCCCAAATCTTGCCGTTTTTGAGAGCGGATGGGACCGAGCGCCACAGCGCCACACGTCTTGCCCTGAATACGCGAAGAGGAAGGGAGTCTTTCGAAGGTCTTGCCATCGCACTGGACTGGGAGCAACTTTTTAAATTTGAGAAGATCAGACAGAAGCTGTTACCCCGGCAATAAAACTGATGGAGGGAGACGGATAATCGCCGCGTCTCCTGCCTTCAAAGTGATTTATCTGAATTTTTGATATTTTCCCCCTGCAGTCCCTTGATCTCAGTTTTCAAGGAGTTTTTGGGATTAAGTAAAGCTTGACCTTTTAAATTACCGCAGTGGTATGAGGGCATTTTCTGCTGAAACTCCAGGTTGATGTAACATTAGGGCAAAAGGGGGGGCAGGAGCAGAGAGCCACGGTTCTGAAACAGAGAATAACAGCACCTCCTGTAATAATCACCCCCCCCCACCCAATCCTGACACATCCTGACCAGTGACACTCAGGACTGCCATGTGTAAACACTGTGGGCGCGAGTTGAAGTAAAGTGTCTCACACTCGTGTTCTGTTTGAAGGTTGTTTACTGCACTGGGGGGGGGGTGGTGGGGGGGTGAACCTTTGTCTGCATCGAATTCGAACGAGCAGTTTTGATAGGTTTAATCGCACTTGTTCACGAGGAGAGTCTGTCATTCACGACAGAGACGGAAAATGTCGGACCTCCATCCCCGGTGGGCTGGAGACGGACCATCTACCTCCTCGATTTGCTCGCTTCAGCTCGAGGAGACGATCCTTGCAGCGGTCGCTGGGTAGCAAGCAAGACCCCCCGGCGGCCCACCGGAGCACGTCGCAGGGGGACGACGAGGCCGCCGCCCCCGCTCAAGGGTCCGATTCCTCGCACGGGTCCAGCCCTTCGTTCCACGCTTCTCCACAAAATACAGATATTTATCTTGGCTTTCATATCTGCTGCCTTTATCCCTCCGACGGAAGTTCCAGCAGATGAAACACAAACAGCCGCAGCTCCTTCTCCAGCCCTGCAGCCCGCAGTTGCTGTCTGTTTGCGCACGTTAAAAAGTGCAGAATAAAGCAAAGTAATAACGGCAGATTCCCGTCGGGGTTATTTTCACCGTTCTTGTCATTTTAAGTAAGTTTGCCGGAGGGGCTTTTCCACATTCCTCATTGAGCCGCATCAGTAGTCGCCCCCCACAGATGCCCTCCTCCACCTCGGATGCCTTCCCACCACTGAGTCTCCCTGACGCCACTCAGGATCCACACAGTCCAAACACTGCAGCAGTAACAGCCCTGATCTCCCGCCGAGGGTCTTCGCCGTGCTGTGCGGTGCTGTGCTGTCCTTGTGAGCCCCGTCCCATCACCTCCCGAGATGGCGACCGCCTGCTGCTCTCCTTTGGCTCCCAACTTTCTCCTATCGACAACTTTCAGGCCAGAGCAGCTTTAAAAAACTCCTCCTTTACACACAGTTAGTCACATCAATGTGGATCCGACAACCTGGCGGTCTGGTGAGGCTCGGCTGTCCTCTGGCGGTGACACGCAGGGACCGGGGTGGCTGAAGGAACCACAACTTAACCACTGACATAGTGCCCTGTTGCCGTCTGTTCCCAGTACAGCACAACCCGGTAAAAATTATCTTGCTGTGTAACCATTTCTAAAAATGTTATTTTAAACCACTTTCTATGAAGACATAGCGTTTCCAGAGGTGCGACGGACAGACACACAGAGACAGGGAGCAACACGTCTTTATCCACTGCATCGTGAAGGAGAATCTCAGCCGCTGAGTCTCAGCAGACTGTAAACTTGTGCACATTTCCTTCCCAGCAATATCATCACGCACTTCCTCCCAGTCCCCCGGGAGACCCCCCAGGGCATGTGCACACTCTTGGTTAAAAGCGGTAACGTGTACCGTACGGTCAAGGCCGGGACCTCATCGCGTACCGCGCACTCTGCTCTCCAAAAAGTGCAAAAATTGTAAAGGAAATGTTTCCCCAGAAGAGTCTGAGTCCAGCAGTGATTTATATTCACTTTTCTTTTCTCCAGAGGGGCCAACACAGTTAAACTACCTACAGTGATTCACACCTCGGTCATTTTTACTGTGCCAGTTCAAGGTGAGCACCTTGATCAAAGGTGGGAACGGACCCTGCGTGACACTAACCGCAGCGCCCCCTGCTGTCCCAGTTGACCAACTCGCTGTCTCCCTTCTCTTCTCCCAGCAGCACAGATCAAACCCCAGCTGACGGCACTGCACTTTCAGCCCATTAGCATCACCTTTAGCGACCCCCCCCCACCCCCCCCGGGAGCCCAGTGCAGACAGGTGAGGGTGAGACAGGCCTCCTTCACGGCAGGAGCGTCTTTTGAAATGGTGCTACCTTTGATAAGAGCGCCGGGTTAAAACGAGGTTGCAGGCGGGGAGTGAAATCCGAGGCCCCCAGGGAGTCTCTCTCACACACACACACACACACACACACACACACACACACACACACACACACACACATCTAGAGCCGACGCGAGACCCGACGCCTCGGTCTCAGAGGCCATCAGAATTCATCCGACACGGGACGGCCGAGGAGACGCAGCCCGGTGTAACCGCGAGCTCCCGGCCGCAGCATTTGAATTGTAAATTAAGCAGAAAAGCAGCTGCAGTGAGGATGAGATTTGTTAGACTGCTAGAAATAAAGATTTTTTTAATACATCACACTCTGCAACCGCAATCCAGAAATCGCATAAATTAAATCAATATGTGTCATATGTTAATTTCCAACCCCCATCGGGTGACAAAGGGGAAAAAAATAGGCAGACGCACATTAATGTTTCGCACGCATTTCCAGGGTCCATATTAAGCACAATCAGGATATTTTTTATTTATATTACTTATATGTTTATTCCTATTTATTATTTGGTTGTTTGTTAGTTCCTTGGTTATTTCTTCGAGTGTTTGTCTTTAATAATTTTAATTTAACAGGGGAAGACGTGTTTTACGCCCACAAAGGCAGGTTGGGTTCGGCAGCACCCCGGAACCGGCCAGAGGACCACCCATGTTCTGCGGTGGTCTGCTGGTGAGTTTCCTCTAATCTTTTAGCTGGAGCCTTGAGGTGTTTTTAACTATCTTACATCTTTACCGTCATGTATTGTGAATATCTGTTGGTTTTAAACCTGGGTTTTATTTTTTTCACAGGACGGACTCAATTATTTCTTGGTGTGGTTTTAGCAGTAGTTTTAATAAAGTCGGAGATGATGAATGGAGAGATCGTAACTGTCGAGTGGGACAGTTTGGTGATGTTTGACATTAAGTGCATCTCCATTCTGATCTGGTAGGAAAAAAATTGCAGAAGAAAGAGACAGACAGCATGAATTTACAGGGTGACGGTCTATGCGTCTGGCCGGATGCAGCATGTTTCTCACACACAAACAACCAATTAAGCTGAAACACATGTCTCTGGACTGTGGGAGGAAACCAGAGCACTCGTCGTCTGAGCTGGACTCGAACCCATGCCCGACCTGCCCTGAGAGGGAGCAGCGCTGCTCGCTGAGGCACTAACCACTGAGGTAGTAACCTTCATAAATATTATATGCAAATACAGGCTGAACTTTCTGAAGGCTCACCAGGTGAAGAACCTGATGACTGTCAAGAAGGTCTGATCGTCCAGTGAAATGAACTTCACAACTACGAGCAAACAAACGAAGAAGCCGAGGTTAATAAATGCCCCCCACTGAGCACCTCAGTACTGTTTCCTCATCGTTCTGCAGTCAGGCTGCTCACCTGCTCAGGTGCATTTGTTCCTGCCTGAGGACAACACTCGGCAGTTAGGCTGGATTTTAAAGGTCTGCTTTGCTGTGGGTTCGAATCCCACTTGGTGTGTGCAGAATTTGTATGTTCTCTCCATGTCTGGGTGGGTTTCCCTGGTGCTCTGGTTTCCTCCCACACTCCAAACAGGTGTTTCAGGTTAACTGGTCACTCGCGTGTGTGTGCACGCGCGCTCAATGTCCTTCAGAGATGGAACCCCAGGCTGCATCAAGAGTTAGGGTTAGGATGTTGGGTAACGTGAGGTAACACCGAGAGTCTTACCAAGGCGGGGGTCTACTCTACTTGACCGCGTTTGAACAGATCCCAGGAAGATCAGAGGTTCCCAGGAAAACCGCTGCTAGATGATGATGTGCTTCTCACCAAAGCGGCTCTGAAACTATTCAACACCTTTCCTGGTTCTGCTGCGAAAGAGGCCAGTATTGATATTAACGTTAAAAATAGACGTCTAACAAACTTTCCCATCATTAAAATAACGCAGAATTATTATCTGCAATTGACTTAATTATTAAGCATTTTTATATCCTGAAGAAAAAGGATCTGAGAAGAATTTCACTTAAATGTTTTAAATGTGACACAAACAGTGCTGTCATTTCAGGAAACCATCACGATGCTGTGTAAACCAAGAGTTCGCAGCTGCTTCATCCACCAGGAACACGGGAGCCACGACCTGACGTCACACTCTCTCACACACAAACACACACACACACACACACACACACATACCGGCCTCCTGAAGCTTTTGAAGCGGAGTGTGACAATCGCGTGGACACGTTTCCCAGGATGAAAGGGACACAACAGCGCGTCAACTGGGCACCTTCGGCCACGGAGCAGCGCGGGAATCGTGACCCCCCGCCTTGCGTTCAGCTGGACGCCCATCGCTTTAGCTCACACCGCCCCCTGCTGGCCTTTGCTAGTACTGCACATCAGTGGGAACGAGTGCAGGACTGAGATTTGGAAAGGACCCCCCCCTACCCCACCACACACACACACACACACACACACACCTCCACTTGTAACACGGTCACAACAGCCTGGTCCATGGAGCGCCTCGCGGATGAGGGATTAAACCCGACACCCTTTACTGCGTGTGTTAAATCAGGTCTGTGCCGCTCGTTGTTCGGCAGTTACATAAATGTCACGTTTCTCCGTCTTCGCCTGGGGTTTCTGCGCCGTTGCCATGGTATCGCTGACGGGCGTCGCCGTTGCCATGACGTCTCCACGGCCGCTGCGGGTTTCTAAGGACCAGCAACGACGCTTCAACGACACGGTCACCGTCACAGACAGAAAAAGACAACAAGCGTCTATTTCGCGCGCAGCGGCTGAGACCCACGCGGAGCCGCACTGCGCAGGAAGACACACACACACACACACACACACACACACACACACACACACACACCGCGATGTTCCTGAAAACATCTTGACGTGTCTGTGACGCGGCAGCTGTTCCGCACATCTGCCCGTTTAACAAAGTTACACAAAGTCGCAGATCCTCACGTTCCTTCCCTTCCGCAGCTCCCGGCTCGTCTTGGTGGCCGAAAAGGGGGGAGGTGGTAGGTTGCCATGGTTACTCTTTAGGGCTCCTAAAACACACCTCTGCAGCTCGGAGATGGAGGGAAGGATAATAATAATAATAATGATAATGATAATAATAATAATGATTATGATGATGATGATGATTAAGAGCGATTTTTTTGCAGCCCGGACCCCCCCCCCGACTAGGCCAGTCTCTGCCTGACATGTGACTCTGGCGCCACCTAGTGGCCTCGTGCTGCTTCAGGTGGCCCGGAAACAGGAAAACAGGTGCCGGCGCTCAGCTGCACCGGCGACAGGTGACAGATGACCGCTGCACCTCTTCATACTGAAGAAAACACACCCGGGTCTGACGACCCCCCCCCCCCCGTCCAGTCCGCCCCCTGTGCAGGCCGAACGCTGCGTTGTGCTGCCCCCTACTGTCAGAAATGAGACTGTAACGATGCACGAGCGAAAAAGGTGTTGAGAAGAATAGACACTCATGCAGCTCTGATCTGTTAGTGGGAATACAGCCGGCAGAAACGGCTCTTTACTTTGTGGTCTCACTGGGGGGCCATTTAATTTCTTTCCCTGGTTATGGAAGACGTGAATTTTTCAGCTGTTATTGATCACGTTCATTCCCTGCTGCTGGAGGCTCGTCGTCACCAGACTCATCATGTTTGTCTTTCTGTCCACAAGCTGCTCGTTCACTTTCATCATCAAAACCCAGTCCAGCCCCCCCACCCCCCACCCGCACAATGGCGAAACAATTCACATCCGGCAGCTTTCAGGGAAACTGGCGGACTGTTGATTTTAACTGGAATTTATTGATTTGAATGAATGTGTGACTGACTTTAAACTGATGATACTGGGGGTTGAGTTTAACCAGATGAAGCACGAGGTACCTTGTTGGGTGGCAGCGACAGCCTCACACGTCACTCATGGTGTTTCAGCGACTTCGGTAATAATATTAATAAAGTTTAAATGTTCTTTGTTCTACGATGACAAAACTGTACTGTATGTTTTGCAAAAATAAAATGATCCCATGTCCCTCTCGATGGGAGCGTCTGAAAAGCATGGTGAAGTACTGTACATTTTACCTGTTCCTGTAAGGTACTGTAACTACAGTGTAGCATCTCCTCCTATCGCTACTGCAGGAGGCTTCGGCAGTCAGGATTCCTGGATTCTGCTCTTTATTAGGTGCAACATTACAAGCACCTTGTCTTTACAAACACAACCTATTGTCAGATGCCTGTCCATTACGCAGTGAGGGACCAGCTCCTCCAACAGAGCGATGCGGGACCTGACCTCCACTGGAGCGGAGAGGCACAGTACTCGAATGTGCAAACCTCTCCACGTGACGCCCACCCCCAAAACCCAGCCAGGATTAACAATAAAAGGCCTTACTTTATCATAGGTGTGGTCCCCAAAAAGTATCCCCACGCCTGTAGAGTGGAGCCACCTACGCTCCAGCGGGACTCACCCTTCCTCCATCACGTCCCGCTGGTCCCGGAGGTGAACTTCCTGCAAAAGACACAGGTTAAAGGTACAGGACGACCGCTGATCAAACAAAGCAGTTCTCTTAACTAAGTTTGTAAGACCCCTGACGTTAAGAGTTAAAACTTTAAAATCAGCCGTTGGGGTACGACATTAAAACATTAAAACCGCTAAGATAATAAAGCAACAAAAGTCGGCCGTCAGAAGTGCCCCTCCCCGGAGAAATTAGCCCCGGCCACACTGTCATCATCCTCCTGTCATCCATGCACATTTCTCGTCCGTGACCCTGGCTAGGGGACGTCGAGGGGGGCCGCCTTGTGACCCAGGCGTCATTCAGCTGCTGCGGGGTGGGGCATCGCTCCTGGCCTTCGTCCGAGGAGTCGGCCGACGAAGACTCTCCCTCAGGCTGTTTGACCCCCCTTCTGCCGCTCATTTGCTTCTTCTTCTTCTTTCCTTCTTTTCAAAAGCTCTTCCAGCGTAGGGGCAGGGCTACAGGTCAGGGTCCTCTTCAGCCCCCCTACACTTCCAGGTCCGCCTCTGACTCCCCTCTCAAAGTGAGGTCCTATAGTGTTTCGGCCAGAGACCCCCTGTTGCCCGATAGGGTGTTGCCATAAGGGGGCCTGTACTGGGGGCAGAGGTGGGTGCGATCCTCGCTATTGCAGATGTTACATCGGCGGGGGCCTTACAGTCCCTGGCAAAGCGGCTGGTACCCAGGCACTTCATGTTTTTACAGACATTGCCGGTGTGCCCTTCACCCTGGCAGATCTGGCAGAAGGGGGGCTGCTGCAGGGAAAAGAGGTTCCCCTTATTACTTCCTATACTGAAGTACACTGGGGGATGGTGAAGTCTGTCGGGGGCCACAGGGTCAGAACGCAGGCGAACTTGATGCTGCCTCTTCCCGTTCCAGATTCCGAATTTGTCCCGCAACTGCCTGCGGCCAGGGAGGAGGTCGACGTGCTCCTTCAGGAAGGCCTCGACCGCCTCGGCAGGGACAAAGGGGGTGAAGACGTGGGCCGTAATGATCCTCTGGTCCGTCCACCTGGACTTCTTCAACCCCTTCTCCTTCTCCAGCTTGTAAACCTCCACAACTTTCCGATACGTGTTTTTTGGCGAGGACTGTCAGGTCGATGAAGTGCTGGGGTCCGTTGCGTGGGACACACACAATGTGTCCTGTGGCCAGGCCCAGCACTTTGAAATGACTTCCCGGATCGAGTCGGAGCGGTCCGAGACGTCCCCCCTCGGTTCTCCTTCACCAAAACCGGGTGGTACGCCTCAGCTTGATGGAGGAAGTTCCCGTTCCTCGTTCGCACCTCAGGCCTGGACAGCAGGGGTTCTGCCGTAGGGCCCAGCTGCCGCAGGCGGGACTGCTGTTGCCACCGCCGCCGATGTGTCCGCCGCTTTGGCCACCACCTCCACCATCGCACCCCCCCCCCACCCGTGTCCTCACTCATCTCCTCACCTCACCCCCCAGGGCTGTGGTCATCCACTGCTGTCCTGAGGTGGGCAGTCCCATCTATCCCCCAGCCGTTTTCCTCACCGCCGCCGTCCTCGCCTCTGCTGGAGAAGTCTTCGTCCCCGTGGAGCCCGTGGTCTTCATGGCCTTCCTAGTCTCCACGGCCGTCGTTGTCCTCCTCCCCACGGACGTCTTCAGGGATGTGCAAGACATCCCCGGCGTAGCCTTTAAAAACGCTTTAAGGGGTCCTTGACTAAAAGGCCTAAATCTAATCTAATAAAAGGTGCTAAAAAATAAAACCCCAGGTCGCCCGGTGGCAGTGGTGGACAAGCCACCTGCTGAACATGCCTTAGACTCCCCTCCACTCCTGCTAAAATCTAGCACCTACTGGCCGTTAAAACCCACTATAGACCTTAGTCAAAAGGCTGAGAAGCGATCGGACAACGAACAATGACCCGGCGGGGGTCTCACGGTTCTTATCTGAGGTCTCATCTGCCACGTGAATCAACAGGGGGCACCAGTTGGGGGGGGGGGGGGCAGAGGGGACAGAGGCCTCAACTGGACTGCAATGTGCATCATCTCCTTTACATTTACTCGTCATTTTCTCATCTGACATTTTCCTTCAGAGCGACTTACAGTGTTGCGCTATTTACCCTGATTTACCGCGTGATGCAGCAGCTACGGCACGAGGTGGACATGACCCTCAAACCCCCCGCAGTGCCACCTGCTGCCCTGTTCCTCACAGCACGTCAGACCAACTGCGCCTTTTCCCTTCTCTTCCCATTATAAGCCGGTTCAATTTTTCCTTCTGATGCCCCGTCCGACAGACACAGCACTTCAGTAAGCCCCCCCCACCCCGTTCCCGTCACAACCCCCCGAGTGGCTGAGTTTCCCGGATGGGGGGGTCGCCCACCACACCAGACAGCAGCTGGATTTATCATCTTTATTAAGCTGTGTGCTGCTCTTGTCTCAAACTACTTAAAAAAAACAGTTTGAATTTTGCCACCTGGGGGGGGGGGTCACACGTGGGACGGGGGGGGTGTCCGGGGCAGCAACGT
Source organism: Arapaima gigas (assembly GCA_900497675.1). Classification (NCBI taxonomy): domain Eukaryota; kingdom Metazoa; phylum Chordata; class Actinopteri; order Osteoglossiformes; family Osteoglossidae; genus Arapaima; species Arapaima gigas. The sequence continues at coordinate 113,181 of UFQX01002654.1, forward strand.
CCCTCCTTCCATCAAGTTGCGGGTCTCCGTGCAGCCGCATTTAAATTCGCCGGGACTCCTGGTATCTCGCCCTTTCCCCCAGGCCCCCCCATCGCAGGTATAAATGGTAGCCTATTATCGCCGCGGTCCTGGGGGGTAATGCTGCCCCACGGCGAGCTGGGAAAACACAGATTTGCGCTGTCCGGATAACAGATTCCAGGTGCTGTGGGCTGGACTCGACACGCGGGAAATGAATGTGGCGGCGGGGCAAAGTGTGGCCCCCGGCTGAGTGGGGATGACAGGTTGCCTTCGCACCCCCTTTCCCCTGCAAAAATACACGTCAAACCTTTGACCCCCACCCCCCACGTCGCAGACGCCACACAAACTACCCCAGCACTGTGAGAGACACTATTAGAGGTCGGACCCCTCCGGTGGAGCGCAGGGGGGCCTCGCCGCTCCCCCCTGGGTCAGAGCCCACATACGTCTTCCTCCACATTATTTTATTAGCCCTAATATCTATACTTGCTATTACAGGCGGGGGGCCCTTCACTCCGAGGCGCTGAGGCCCTGGCCTCTAATCTGAAGTGACAAGCGATAAACTTCCCCTCAACCATTATGCAGCAGCCGGCAGCGGAGAACCCGTTCCTCTCCAAATGCCGCAATCCGGTTATTTCTGCTGAAATATTAAAGTCATACTTCAGTTCGAGTCATTATTTTGGAATTCTGTTCTGGTTCGCCGAGGCCTGCAGGGGGCGCTGGGCAGACGGGGAGTGTGTGTGTGAGAGAGAGAGAGAGAGAGAGAGAGAGAGAGAGAGAGAGACAGAGAGAGAGAGAGAGAGAGAGAGAGAGAGAAGCGTGGTGGTTTAAAAGCGTAAGGAAGAGTCGTGCATGGCGTTCACATCATCACTGGAGGGGGGCGGAGGAGGGGTCTCTGGCGGGGGTCAGATCGTGTGGATCACAGGAACGTTCACACTCGCCCAGGCGGTTATTCCACCAAACGTACCCCAGCAGGAGGTGGGATTCAAACCTGCTGCTGCTGCCACAACACTGGGGGCCACAAACAAGTTGTTTACAGACAGAAGGAGCTGCACTCAACTTACCTGCTGGTGCAACCGCCGTAACGGGGGGGGCCAAACAGGGAATGCTGGGAATCGGAGGCCTTTAAAGACCCCCAGGAGACGCCTTTAGGGACGTGACTCGTGCCGTACGGGTGGTTTTTTTTAATGTAAAACGCAATACTTTTACAGCACTTTAATACGACTGACTTCACTGTCACACGTAACTGAATGTCAGGAAAGCAAATGAAACGCAGGGAGGCAGAGCCTCCTGTTCAGGGTTCAAAGTTCAAGGTTCACTTCACTGATGTTCAACAGAATCAAATGTAGTTCTTCCTGGACCGGAGTAAACAGGGTAAACAGAGTAAACAGACAGCACAGCGACACAGGACAACACAGAAGAACAAAACAAGTTGCTGAGTTTTATAAATAAACAAAGAGACTGGAGTTGATGGGCGAGGAGACGGGTGAGAAGATGAGTGAGGAGACGAGTGAGGAGATGAGTGAGGAGAAAGGTGAGGAGACGTGTGAGGAGATGGGCGAGAAGATGGGGTTCAGTAATAAATGAAAGAAGGAACGAACGAGATGAAAGACGGAGCTCTGTTGTCATGCAGTCCCTGGGCCGGCCTGCGGGGGGCACTGTAGGCCTACGAGTCAGAGACACCGATCCAGCAGCTGGCAGGGGGGACTGACGCTCCTCCTCGCTGTGTACAGGCCAGCCAGGTGATCCTATCCACCGCGTTTTACTCCTCTGCTGGGGGCACCGAGGCCCCTTTGTCTGAGAAGGACACCGGCGCATCTGCCAGGTCACACAACCCCGTCTGTGCCCACCCCACGCTGCTGTGCATTATGGGACCCACCTAAGGTCACGACCTCCTGCTGAAGACCTTCACTGGTGAGCTGCTCCTGCTCCTCCTCCATTTTGTGATGTATTTTTAAATTTGTCTCTGTGTGTGTGAGTGTGTGTGTGTGTGTCTCTCGGCTGACCCCGCTGGCCACTCGGAGGCGCTGCTGAGAATCTCCTTAAATAGCAACACCCAACTTTTGGGACATCAGGCGGCTAATAAACATTTATTTATAGCAAATTATTGCCTAATGTATCAAATTAACTACATGCAGCAACCAAGATTTATACATGATGTTAACCACATTTATTACATTTACTTAAAGTATTTAGCCGAGCGCGTTTTCGTATAAAACATATTTTTTATAGATTAGAGGTTATGATAAAACGGGAAAGATTAACAGCTCACGGTATGTTTTTGTTTTGGTGATTTATTGAAGCAATAAAACGTGTTTATTAGACTGGTGAAAAGAATTAAACGCCCGGGTTTTAAGTGCAGTATCTACCTGATGTAAGGAAATAATGGGAGGAAATATTGCGCCGTAAAGCAGAAATTATCACCCGAGTCAAAGAGTCACAATATTTACTGCGGTAAATCTGTGCGGAAATCCATCGTGGCGGCGGCTCGCCGCGCCGCTAACGCTGCTCCCCTGCACTGGGCGCCATGAAATAAAAGGTCATTTGAGACGTTTCTTCTCTTTCTTCCACTTGTGCTAATTTACTGTAACCCCCCCCCCACCCCCCGCAGCGCAGGACGTCCAGGTGAAGCCGGGACTCGAGACGCCGTTCCGGCTCCCTTCCCGTTCGCCACGTGTTCACAGCCACTCCCCGGTGCCCCTCACACGGGCATCCAAAATTCTTCTGAAGGTTCTCAGTTCTGCCCCCGGTGTGGAGAAATGATCTCCCCGCGTCCCTCAGAGCTGCTGAATCCCCCCAATCCCATCTCTCCGGGAGCCGTTTCCCTCCTCAGTCCAACATCTGCTCTGATCGTCTACGTATTTGCTGTCTGAGAGTTGCTTCTGAGGGATGTGAACCAGCAACACGGTGGTGTCGGACACACAGCGGTGCTGTTCTGCCTCCCTGACGTACTTTTGCCTCATTTCACACAGGTTTCCAGCTGGAAGACAAATTTCTCCCGGACAAAAATCCTGTAAAAGTTCAGATGTGAAACCGGTCTGGATTACTGAGGGTCGTGTTGCTCGTCCGGCCGTCGCACGACCACAACGTCCCAGGACAGACAGACAGACAGACAGACAGACAGATGGAGAGAAGCCAGCAGCTCCCCGAACCCTCGGCCGCTGCGCCCTCTGCTGCCTCCATCACGTCAGAGATGGAGGGAGAGAGAGAGAGGGATGGAGAGAAAGATGGAGAGAGAGGGAGGGATGGACAGACAGAGGGGTGGAGGGAGAGAGAGAGAGGAAGAGAGATGGAGGGAGAGAGGGAGGGATGGAGGGAGAGAGAGGAGGAGAGATGGAGAGAGAGAGGGAGGAATGGAGGGAGAGAGGAGGAGAGATGGAGGGAGAGAGGGAGGGATGGAGAGACAGAGGGGTGGAGGGAGAGAGAGGAGGAGAGATGGAGAGAGAGGGAGGGATGGAGGGAGAGAGAGGAAGAGAGGTGGAGAGAGAGAGGGAGGGATGGAGGGACAGAGGGAGGGATGGAGGGAGAGAGGAAGAGAGGTGGAGAGAGAGAGGGAGGGATGGAGAGACAGAGAGGAGGAGAGATGGAGAGAGAGAGGGAGGGATGGAGAGAGAGAGGGAGGGATGGAGGGACAGTCACAGCTCCAGGTTTACTTTTAGGTCAAGACAAATTGCACTTCGTCTATCTCGGCCTGCGCAGAAACAGATGTTTATTCCGGAAAACTCCGCCTAATCCTGTTGGGAGCCGGGCTGAGATATATTTATAGACAAGTTCAGCGCACAATCAAGACGTATTTGTCCTCAAGTGAGAAAAAATATGGTTTCAGCAGTATTTTGTGGCACCAAATAAAAGTAATGATTGATTGTGGCCTCGGAGAACGCGGCGCGCTAATTTCATCACGCCTGACAAACGACACGCGTGTCTCCGCACACCGCAAAGCATTTTTATTTATTTTTATATATTTATTTCTTTGAAAAGTTGTGAAAGAAGCCCGACGCACTTCGCTCGCTCTAACATACAGAGTTCCAGCTGCAGAGCCGGGGCCTTCCACTCGGCGGCGCTGCAGGAACAGCGGATAAGAGCGACTTCGGTGGAAATCGCAGCCTCCTGACTGGCCGCCGGGTGCCAACCTGTCGGCTTGGGTGGTGCAGTTGAGGAGCAGGTGAGGTGCAGTTGAGGATCAGGTGAGGTGCAGTTGAAGACCAGGTGAGGTGCAGTTGAGGAGCAGGTGAGGTGCAGTTGAGGATCAGGTGAGGTGCAGTTGAAGACCAGGTGAGGTGCAGTTGAGGAGCAGGTGAGGTGCAGTTGAAGACCAGGTGAGGTGCAGTTGAGGAGCAGGTGAGGTGCAGTTGAAGACCAGGTGAGGTGCAGTTGAGGATCAGGTGAGGTGCAGTTGAAGACCAGGTGAGGTGCAGTTGAGGACCAGGTGAGGTGCAGTTGAAGACCAGGTGAGGTGCAGTTGAGGAGCAGGTGAGGTGCAGTTGAAGATCAGGTGAGGTGCAGTTGAGGAGCAGGTGAGGTGCAGTTGAGGATCAGGTGAGGTGCAGTTGAAGACCAGGTGAGGTGCAGTTGAGGAGCAGGTGCAGCACTGAGACCCCCACAGGACAGAGGTGTGGAGTGGAGTGGGGTAACATCCACCACATCACTTCTGCTTAACTACCTTTATTAACGGCACTACAGCAGGAGGTCGGACTGGATCCCAAACTCTTCCAATTCCAATTCTGTAGCCACTGCGCCACCTACAGGTGACTCCAGCCCCCCCCCCCCCCCCAAAGCCAAACTTT
>UFQX01002654.1:122056-132979 GCA_900497675.1 Arapaima gigas
GCCCCCCCCCCCCCCCCCCCGAGCAGGAAGGGAGCGCGGGATCCGGCGGCGGCCATTTGATGTTCTCCGAGCCGCTCGTGTAATGAAGCCGACGTCTGACGGCTCCGCGTTCGGCGCGGCCATTAATTAGGGCTGTCAAACCCCCCCTTTGTTCTCGGCGGCGTCCGAACAGGATCCGTTAATTAAAAACACATCAGACGACGAGTCCGGCTGCGGGAGGCGGATCGTGACGGGTGCCGACGCCGCTCGCCGTGACCCGTTTGAGGCCCACTTTAACACGGCTTCTCCCCTCTTCGGGTTCCACTTCAGTCGGGCGTCCGGACGAAACGGGGTGTTTAGATCCGGTCGGGCACAGGAACGGCGTTCGCCGAGGATCCGCCCCGCGCCACTCTGGGCGCTTCACGCCGTCCTTTCCCAACAGCGGCCGGGAGCTCGAGCGAGGAGGCGGTTTCGACTCGGAGGCCCCCAGCGGGGGGCCCTCGCTGCGGCGGTGCTCTAGAAAGCGGTCCACGGTGCACCGTTACCGTGGCGTTTTCTCCATCCGGTATGTCGTCGCCCCGACGTGCTGTTGCCGCGGCGTTCTGTCACCCTGGCACGTTGTTGCCATGGCGTGTTGTTGCCGTGGTGTTTTTGTGTCGCCGTCGCCGCGAGACGTGCGTGAGGCCTGTCGCGAGCGAGCTGATGGTGATGAATGGGTGTGAACGCGCCCCTCCTTTCGAGGGCGTTGCAGGCTCATTTGCATAATTTGGAGTTAATCATTTGTGTGTCGCGGCCCTTGATAGCGCGGGGCGGGGGGTGGGTCTGTCGCTACGAGTCAAGGGGCGGAGACAGACGGGCGAGAGCCGTGAGCCTCGAATTCGGAACACTAATTATTTTGTGTTTCGGAGTGGATTGCGGTCATTTCCGCTCCTCATCTCCCACGAGCCTCAGCGACCTTCCCTCTCCCCTGCAGAAAAGCAGTGCACACTGCACTGTGTGTGTGCGCGCGCGTGCGCGCGCGCATCACTACACCTTCCGCCCGCACCGCTGTCACGGGGGGGCCCGCAGCACCCCTCACCCGACACGACGGTCTCCGCAATCACACGTTTCACGTCGATTGTTTCCGTGACAGGAAATGAAGGAGCGAGTGTGTGTGTGACGCTCGGCGGTGACACCTGCCAGCTCGGGGACGGCGGCGGCGGCGGCGGCGCCTTAAGAGAGCAGCGCCGTGCCGAGATTGAGCAATATTAATGAATCTGATTATGCCATTGTTAAAAATCCTGCGTGCTTCATGATTTCCTGTTTTTAATCATTACTGTACAGCCGCCGCCGCCGCCGCCGCCCGCGGGCGTGTTTTTAATTTTTGTGCCTCGCTAACGAAAGAAAAAAAAAATCTGTTTTCCAGGATTTAATAAGAAGCAATAAAAACCAGCCAACCGCGTTTTACCTCCGTATTCAATCTCATCTGCACTATAAACATTTTTGTTCTTTTTTAGATTACCAGCACAGATATTGAGCAATTTGCTAATAAATATTTCAGCGGGGTTATGAAAGGCCCGCGCTGTCGTGCGAATATGGAATTATGTAGCTGTACACCTTGGTTACCGCGGTACGGCGGCGCTGGCCCGAGGGTGCGGAAGGTTCCGGAGCCTTTCAGAAGACGAGTCCGTGACCCGCGGCGCTCCTCCTTTAACCGGCAGGAGGGCCGGTCCTTTCGGCAAGAGGAGACGATTCTCACCCGGGTCCCGACCCCTTTCTCTAGAGTCCGCGGATGTTGGCAGACGGCTTGTCGTACCTGTACCTGTACCTACCAGCGCGCGTCTTTATTCACGCCTGCGGGCAGCAGGTGGCGCGGCGGCTTCGACTCCCCTCTCTTCAGCTTCGACTGAACTGCGCCAGTAGATCCAGCCGAACAAAAGGGTAAGTCGGTGTAAATAGTTCGACTCTGCAAGTCGAAAAGCGTAAAACGAGAGTATTGATAGTTCAACAAATCGGGGCAGAATGAAAGAGGCGAATGTTACTGAACTGCACCGCCTGAGGTGAAAAATCAAGTCCAAACCACTGTATCGTGCGTCATGTTTTCCTCAAATGAAAATGTTCCAAAAATGAGAAAAAAAACATCTTTTTTAACACTTTTAAATATTACCTACCGATGCCGGAGGTGTTCAAACTATTTTTTCCATTCAAGCACGCAGAAGACTTATGTGTCATTAGAAATGATCCGTCATCATTTTTTATATTTTGAAAATAGGTTTTAAACACGCGACTGTAGGTAGTAAAATGCTTAGTATGACAGACGTACGTTTAGAAACCCTGCTGGGAGCTTCTTCTCGCAGATCTTTTCCCCAATCGTGGTCTTTCTCCACAGGCAGCGAGAGCTCCAAGCAGGGAAAAATGCACCTTCAGTGACACATTGCCCCCCACAGTGGCTGCTGTCACAGTAGCTGTCCCTGGGCGAGTGACGTGTGACACGTGAGCACGTGGTGCCGCCCTGACTTCCGGGTCCTTCCGAAGCAAACGAACCAAAGTGACCGTCAGCCGAGGTGCTTCTCGGGCCCGTCGAGAGGAAAGGCTAAGAGCTGCGGGAGAGGTCGAAACTCGTCTTTTCCCCGGACCCGGCGAAACCTCAGCAGAGGAACGGCGCCGATCCAAAGGCGAGCGCTCGGCTCCGCGATCCGTTCCGGCGCAGCGATGCGAGACGCGGCGCAAACAGGGAGGCTCGATCGCCGTCCGTCACGGCCAGTTACGGAGCAGACGCGAGCCATCGGCGCCCTCCCCTCCGCCCGGCCGACAACCTCTCGATATCTCAGAGGCCGGCCGATAATCGGCCTCTGACAAACGGCGATGACTCAGCAAACGACCGTTTCCCCGGGTTCGCGTTGACGGCCACGGACGGAATCGGCCTTCGGAAAGCACGCTTGAGGAGCGGCGGACCGGGGAGCCGCTGCGAGAGCTGAAGTTACCTGGAACCTGTTCGGTTAGAGCCAAATTACTAATGACAATAATGATGGATGGTAAACAACTGCAGAGAGGAAAAAAAACCTGTGTGTGAAGCTTCCTCTCTCGGTCGAGGTAGGGGATAAAAAGTCCCGGGCGTATTGGGCTGCCGCCGTCACGCCCATCGATACTCCCTCCCCGGCGCCGTCCGCCGGCTTCGCCTTTTCCCGAGACGAGCCTCTCCGGCCGCCGCGTGCCGCCCATTTTTAACCCTCATCCCCCCGCGTAGCTGTCACTGCTTTAGACCCCCCACACGGCTCCCGATCGCGTGAAAAAAGGCGATGTGAGACGTAAATCAGCTCACAGCAGCAAATTTTAATAAACAGTACGATTTCTTGCCCCTCGATCTTTTATTTGTCTCCGTTTCTCCCAGACTCTGGAACGGAACATGTTCAAGTGGAAAACAACCACACCGAGCCCTTATGCTTTGAGCGTAATTTAATATACAAAAGATGAAACTTGGCCTCGTAGCAGAGCGAACATGATCTGCGCGAACCACCTTCAGTCACATCCCTTCCACAGTGTCCACTGCTGAGGTCTGATGCACGTTCGTCACACGGGATGAACCTACAACCTACGGTCAGTGCTGAATAGGGGTTGGGGAGGCAGAATGTTTCAGAGTAACTGTGTTAATTTAAGCTACTAAAACATAATGTTAAAAGTCTTCATTTTTTAAAAATTTATTGCAGCTAAACCTGAGATCTTCACATCACAGGGCAGCATCTGCATTACTGCCCTTTTATTGCTTGAGCCTCAGAGGTAAGACAAGTTAGCAGCAGACCTGCTGCCCCAGTTGAGGTTCTACCTGGTTTAACAGCAGGTCTCCCTTTTACCTGAAGACTGACCTCCTTCCCCTCAAGGGACACTTTACCTCAGTTCGACATAAGCCGCACCCCCACCCGGTGGCTCCGCCCCCAACCTGCTCAGACAGGTAAACAGAACCTCCTCGCCCGGAACCAGATCCCCAGCTGAACTGCAGTGATTCACTCCATCTGATGAGCGACGGGACCCCCCCGGCCCACTCCTCCTCGCTCTCTTTCACACTCTTCTCACTTTCCTCGCTCTCCTCGCTCTCCTCCTCGCTCCCCTCTCCTCCTCGCCGCACAGCAAAGTGTTGTTTGTTGTTGGGGAAGTGTGTGGCGGCGGCCAGGGGAACGGAATGGAATGCACCTCTTCGCCAAGCCCTGGGTTATCTAACTCATTAATCTACATGTCAGGGGGCCGGGGATGAATAATTGTGTGTGGAATTTATCTGCCAACATGATAGCTACTGTTCGGCTTCCTCTCGCACCTCCCTCCATTGTGCCGGCCTGTAATTATTATACGCTTTGTCTTTCCCGGTTCAGTCTTTTGGGGTGAAGCGCAGAAATATGCACCTCAGCATGTCGAAGGACAATTTCTCCACCGTATCACGCTGTCACTGAGGGGAAAAAAGAAATTGTTCCTCGCTGCTCCCATCCCCCAGAAACAGAGTCGGTTTTACCTCTTCGCCGCGTTAAAAACGCTCCGTTTCATTTTCCCTTTTCGTCTCGATTGCGAACAGCGGTGGGAAGCGGGCGGCAACCGTGAGGTTTTTTTTGGAATTCGTCGCAAACGATAAGATCGGCGTTGACTCTTGCTGAGCACGCGTACGGAGTCCTTCCGGAAAGTTCTGCCCTCCACCCGTGCGCTCAGCGTCGAGAGGTCTCCTCTGTTTTCTGTGGTTCAGCCCATCTGTCTGGTTGCTGCTCATCCTCTTCTTTTGCCTTCAACTTGTCCCACCGTCACCGTCTTCCAAGGAGGGTCGCCATGTGCCCAAAGTGCGAGGACCTCGGAGTCATCACCCGCGCTTCCTGGCCGAGACTCGATCCAACATCCATCCCTTTTCCCGGCTTTCCGCGGCGTCCTAAAAAATCTCTCCCGGCACCACAACTAACCTCATTGCTTAGCTGACGTCTACGGCGAACGTCTCGCTTCGCCCGTGCCGTTCGGCCGAAGGCCCCCGCCAAAGGGTGCTGCTGTCGAGCCCCTGGTGGGATGCGAACAGACAACCGTCAGCCTTACGAGTCGCCGTGGCGCAGGCGCTCACAGTCACGGGCAGCGTTTAGCCACATGTATGCTAAAGCATCAGCTCTGCGTCGGGTCGGGTGCGTATGCGGACTGTGGCAGGACACGGCGGGGGGCGCTGTCCATCCCCCGGAGGCAGCGAGAGAGTTTTTCCCGAGACGCCGCTGCTCTTCTTTGATCCGGCGGTGTTGTTACAGCCGCGGAGTCCCTCGCCAGGGCTGTTGGCGGAGCGGGAAGAAAGCTAAACAGCTAAACAGACCAAGCTTCCCCTCCCCCCTCTGGCTCAGAAGGGCCTGATCTCTACAGCCGCGTCTTCAAGGCTCAGCGGGAGCCACGCGGCTGATGTCGGGACGTTCACATCCCGACTGTTTTACCCCAACGGTCCTCTGCTGCAGCGCAGTTCTGCTCACCGAGGACACCACACAACACGCCCTCAACTTCACCCGAACGCCGCTCTGGGTGAGCTGGAGAAGCGCGACAAAGGCGACCGACGCACAGAGCCGGCATCGTTCGCCAGGGAGCCCGGATGTTCATCCGGGTAAATAAAAAGAGCAAAGGGTGGCGGGAAGAAGCTTCTCCAGCTTTCGGTCGAAGAAGCAGCGCAAGCTGCGAACTGAGGGCTTCGGCGGGAGGTCGCGGGGTCAGACGGACAACCGGAGCGCAGGGCGGCGGGGCTCCGTTTTCCACGTCGTCCACGCCCGTGTCCAAACTCAGGCGGCGGTTTATAACTGTCAGCGAAGCGATCGTGAAACCCAGATGATCTTGCAGTGTCACAACTTCATTCCCAGTTATTATCACAAGTTATCCTCCCCTCTGGGAATTCACGGTCTGCAGACCTGACCTGCGTTCACAAGTCTGTCTGGCGTGAAGTGAACTAAATGTCTGAAAGGGAAGAGTTGTATGCAGGTATGACTTGAGCAGGACACAACCTGAGGGGTAAATGAAGGAGTTAGAGGGCGGCGACGGGGAGTTTAAAGGATAGAGTTACAGAGATGCTACTGCCGCACACACACACACAGCGGGTCTCCCAGGCGCTGCTCACGTCTGCTCCGGCTGACCGAGGTGTGTCTCACGCTCCCTCTGTGTGGTTTCGGAGCTGTCAGCTCCGGCTCCTAGTGGGTAATGACAGCAGACCTCCAGAGGCTCGTGGGATCTGAACTTGCCGGAATTGGGCTTGACTGCATTAAAGGGGAATTACACGACACCGGCTTCAGACTAGCGCTTTATCTACTGGCTCCTGCTCCATCAGCAGTCAGCTTGCCTTTAGGTCTCCGAGCCTCTGGGCCCCGACAGGTCACGCCGGTGTCAGCTGACAGACGTCTGAAACCAGCTTTAGCGGAGGACAGGCGGGTTACGGGCGTAACAGGCTGCGACACGACTGCTGACGGAGGAACGGAGGCCCTGCCGCGCTCCGGATGGAACCAGCTCGGCCCGAGAAGTCCTGCTTTTTTACCACGGTTATTATAATGAGAGACGAGGCAGCAGAAAATCACACGCAGGAGGAGGCGCGCTCCTGTCCCCGGGGGCATCGCCGGCACCGCGGGGGCGTCGAACAAACCGACCGGCGCCGCAGAAGCCCATTAGCAAAAGGAGGACGGCGGAGTCTCTCCCACGCGGTGGAGCCGAGGCCTCGGTCCCTCGGCTGCTTTCCGAGCGCCGCGGATGTCCGAGGGAAGGGGAATTATTTATTCGCGAGCGAGAAACCCGACGCGGAGCAGCAAACCGAAGAAGACAGCCGTGAAGCGGAGACCGGCTAATGCCGCGGCGATGTTTTCCTGCGCGCATCTCGCCTCATTTGTAAGGAGCTCTGGAGAAGCGGAATCCGACAAATGCGAGATAAACAAAGCGGAGTACAACCCAGCTGCCGTGTCATTCGTCCGGGACGACGGCTCCGACCGCACGGCGAATCGCCGCTGCGCCGCAATGCTAAAGATGCTAGCGATGCTAACGGTACCGACGCCATTAAATCTCCTGTTCGGAAACCGGCGGACCAGCAGGGATGTGTATCCCGCCAGTAAAAGCAAAAGCAGACCTTACAGCGGTGTACCGCGGTACACTACTGTGAACAGGTGGACTGGGGGCCAGGGGGGGGATGATCTCCTTAAACACAGCGAAGCCAAGGGCTGCACACAGTAAGGGACTTGAGGAGCTGGAGGTACTCGGCCGGTTTGTGCTCAGTGTGCCTTCCGTTGGGGCTTGGAGACCGCTGGGGGTTCACGCCGCCTGACCCCCTCGGTGGGGCTGCGGAAAGGGTGCGTTTATGCGTGGATGGCTGGGTTCTGGCCCAGGCCCTCCCTCCCGAAATCCGTCTTTCTCAAAACTTCAACCGACGTGGCGGTTCACCTGCTGGACGGACATCGGCAAAGCTGCAGGTTTCTAAGCAACGCTGTCGTGTCTTTTTGTCGTGACGTGCTGTCAAATCCGCGTCACCGCTGTCCGCGGATGACGGTGAGAAGCTCCTTCCGGCAGATCTTCAGCTCTGAAAACAAGTCTTACATCTAATCCGAAAGCCTCACCTCTGTTATCATCGTTGCTTGCCGTCGTGGAGCGCCGCCGCGACGTCGACTCGAAAGTAGCGTTTCCGGAAAGTTCTGTCCTGCGCTTGCGTGCAGCGTCGGCGGGCTCGAGCCCAGTCATCTGCTCCTCCTCTCCTTCTGCTCTTTTCACCGAACCTTTGTGTTCTTTTCATTACGTCTGTCTGCGTAAATGGAAGACGTGTAAACCGGTGTAACAAGTCGGCCGTGAGCCTTCGCTGAGCCGGGGGGGGTCACCTGGTGGGGCTCCTGGCTGTTTGCTCCACCAGTCGGGGTCCAGAGATCTGAGCTGCACCTCCTACCTCAGGAGGAGCCAGGGGATCGATACCACATCCCTGATACGGCCTCATCCGTGTACCGGGCAGATTGTGTGATAAATGGCGCGGGACACACACTTTGACACTCGGCCGGCCACAGGGCCTCGACCTCGACCTCCAGCCCCCCCCCCACACGCACACATACACACACACACACACACACACACACACACACACACACGCGCGCGCGCGACCGATTTTTTCTAAATTTCAGTTATCGGTTGCGTGCGTGTATGTGTGTGTGTGTGTGTGTGTGTGTGTGTGTGTGTGTTATCATGTGTTTGTCTACAGGGCGGATCATCCTGATCTGATTTCATTATTTATTGGCCTGGTGCTAAACTAATAAATCATTATTAATAATGATTAATAATAATTATGAATAATCATCGTTTTGGCTGAAATTATTGCTGCACGCGGAATTCGCGAATTTGCAAAATTGTGCGAAAACGTGGGCGAGCAAGTCAAATCGACAAAAAAACGTAAAAAAATCCGAGCACGACGGTGCGGATGTGTCCCGAGGGCCGAAGCGGCGGGAAGGTGCGGCGCGGCGACGCGGGGCCACACGCGTGACATTAGGCGCGACCCCGGGTCGGCTCTCATCCCTCCGCAGACACCGAACTTCAGGGGGAACGTGGAGGTCATTCAGATGAGATTCTGCCGACAAAAACAGTGAGTGATGTTTTATGCACGGGTTTTACTCTCGATGAATAAGCCCGGAAGAAAGTTTTACATGACAAGTGATGTTGTTTTGCTTTCCCTCATTCTGCTGGTAGCGTATAGAATTCATCCTGCGAGTAGGACCACTACAAAGTGAATAAATGTAAAACGATATTCATATTCAATTTCCTCGCAGAGCAACTGACGGGGCTCCGTGTTCTGTGACTGTCCACATCCACTTTTCATCCACTTTGCAGTTTGGCTCCTCCGCATTTACATTCACATTTATTCCTTTCACAGACACTTTTCTCCAGAGGGATCGCGCAGCTCGCGCTGAACAGAAGCGCACCGACAGCCGCTCGGTCCGGCACCACGTGGCCGCAGCTGCACGCGGACCGGGGGCGAGTCCAACAACGACGCAAACGTAGCAACGTAGTGCAAGTTCGTCCAGCAGATATGAGGTTTTCGGAGAAGTGGGTCAGAAAGACACGTTGAGATCCTTCTTGAACGTTGGGAGGGATTCAGCAGCTGCGAGGTACGGCGGGAGATCATTCCGTCGCAGCGGAGGACGGTAGCGGCGGGGTCGGGGTGTTTGGCGAGCGACCGGGGGAGCAGATAACCGACCAAACCCGGCGAACCCCGATGTTCATTCACTGACCTGCTTCTCTCTCGCCAGCGTCTGCCTCGAGGCTGACGGCGTCTTCAGTGAGGAGCAAAAGCATCACAGCAGAGCTTTCAAGGACCTCCTGACCACAATGCCCACCCCCGAATCCCACACGAAGAGACTCGAGCTCCTATCGCCCACCCGCAGAAGAAGGGCAATTTGTAAAGTGACGTGTTTCTGGCGAACAAGGACCCCCCTCCTTGCTGTTTGCTCAAAGTGCAGATGGGAGGTCCTGTCTGCGTCTGAGTCTCCTCTCTGCACCATCTGGCAAGACGAGGACAGGTGATTTATGGACGGGGACAATGGTTTTCCATAACAGTTTTAATAATAAATATGTTCTCCGCTCGCGCTGCTGCGCCGTCATTAAGCCACTTTTAAACGCCCCTGTTTGGGATGGGACAAGGAGGGGTGTCACCAGGTGCCCCCTCATGCTTCTCATCGGTCCGACTGAGGGTCGGCTAACTCGCAGCACCCGGTGGCACAACCGCGGTCTTGCACTGGTAGGATGCGGGTTTGAGTCCCGCTCCAGCTGTGGTGCCCTTGATCACCGGGCTGTAAAAAGGAGTAAATCACTGTAACAGTCGAGTCACAGAAGCAGCAGAAAGACATTTTTCATTTATCTGACACGTTTATCCAAAGCAACTTATAACATTAAGCTACTTGCAGTGACCCCCCCCCCCCCCTTTTGTACCGCTGGCTCACCTTCACCCCCAGCTCTGACCCCGCTGTCCACCCTGGGCTGCGCTGCCCCACTGCCAAGCTGCACCTCCACCCACTGGTGATCTTTACAAGATCAGTCCTCTCCCTACTGAATTCATTTCACCAAAGATCTTCTGCAACTTTTCAAGAACTTTAATCCCCCCCCCCCCTTTTTAGCAGACAGGTGAGAGCGATCCTGGAGGGCTCTGCATTTGCAATGTAAATGGATTAGGATGTTCCAGATACTTCTGTGGTGCTTCTTACAAGAGGTGGGGGTTCGGAGCGAGAAGGAGTCTTCTACTGTGAAACGAAGGCGCCCAGAAGAAGCGGTGTCGAGATCCGACACGAAAAGGACTGGCGCAGTCGCAGCTCCGGAACCTTCTCAATGGCAGCCCTCGAAAGACTGGTCTGAGGTGGCTGCGTGAGAGGCCACCGACGCCCGTCCTCCCACTGACAAAGCCCGACTGGTGACGTTCGCGTCCTGCACCTTCAGTGGCACAGGAGCGGCCGCTTGCACGTGACAAACACCTGTCGGGTTTGGGGCCTCAGCAGGACAAATCTCGCGCGCAGTGGAGGTGTGTGTAAGCGGGCCAGTCTGGGCCATCCCTGTGCCCTCCTCCTTCTCCGCGTCCTCGGGAGACGTCTCCCCGGGTCAGCCAGAGTCCAGCGCTCCGCCCGCGGGAGCCGAGAGGGAGTCTAGTCCCGCTGCCTGATCAATACCGCAGCCCGGGAGTCCCGATCGCCCCCCATCAGTCTCACGTGTCTGGGGGTCTCGCGACGGACCGCCGGGCCTAGACGGTTTGTCCTTATTTGGCTGTTATGGAAACAGGAAGGGGGACAGAAGGGGGACAGAAGGGGGCGGAACCTGCGGCCCACTGCACGGAAATGACATCATAACTCGTCGTCTGGAATGAAGATACGCGCCTGTCTGTCTGGCCGGTCCACCGGCGGCAGAGGTACAGAGGGAACAGAGGCTGCCTCTAGGTGGAGCTGGCGAGCAACTTTAGGCTGGCGAGGGGGGGGGGGGGGG
>UFQX01002654.1:132999-155943 GCA_900497675.1 Arapaima gigas
GGGGGGGGGGGGGGGGGGGGGGGGGGGGGGGGGGGGGGGGGGGGGGGGGGGTGAACAGCCCACATTCCTGTTTTTTCACATTTACATGGAGATAAAAGCTTCACGCAGCAGGGTGTTTCCCACTCTATCAACTGAGGGTGAGCACCTTGGCCAGGGGTGGGGTTCAAACCCAGGATTTCTGCCTGAACGATGGCAGCGGTGCCGCTTCAGAGCGGCGAGGGAAGGGGGACGGAAGGATCGCTCCGAGGCAACGGGACCCCCTCGGTGTCCCCAGAGACGGGAAAGCACCCTCGGTCGGGCGAGGGCCAGTCGCGGGGGCCGGATATTACACCCCGGCCGCGGCCGCCTCAGCGGAGCCCCGCATCCCCGTCTTATATCCTTTATCGAATTTCGTCTCTCCGTGAGGCGGCGGCATCGTTCTTTCTCCTGACTCTTTACTGTCTATAACCGCACGGCCGGATTTCCGCAGTCCGGCCGAGGCCTGCGCTCACCTGGTCACGTGCAGCTCCGCTCAAGGCATCTCCCCCCAGCACCCCGGGGCTCCGTCCTCAGGCCCCTTTGTAGTCGTCTGCCGTCTGAAAAGCGAGAACTCGAACCCAGGTTCTTCTCTGAAGCAACTCTATTTTCACGTGTGCAAACAGCCCTTCTTTCCTTGTGCTCTTTGCTCTATTACACCTTAGAGGAAATTCACAACGGGTCAAAGTCCTCAAGTGTCGAACAGTGAGGTAACACCCGCTGGCCACTTTATTAGGCACACACGTGTGGCCGGACCACCCTGGTTCTCTGGTTCTGTGTCCGAGGTGCTGTCGGCTTTACTGTTTCCACAGATGTTTCCGTGTCACATTCGTTCGGTCTGAGAGGGGGGACAGTACAGGCTACCGGAGTAAAGTAAAGTACTACGATCCGTGCAAAAATCCCACGAGGTCGGCCGTGCCCGAAATGCCGGAACCGGGCGACGAAGCCGTGTTCAAAGTCACTCAGGCTGCTGTGACGGTCATTCAGACAGTAACTGGACCTCCGGACCCGGTCCGCGTGCTCCGTGTCCCGAGTCACAGCCGTGCGTGGAACCGCCGCGTGTACCTAACAAAGTGGCCACCCGGGGCAGACGCACCGGCTGATGCTGAGAGTGAAATGTCACCAAGTCGCCGTGACAAGTTTCGGCCATTTTTGAAAACGGCTGAGACCTCACATGGCGAACAGCCGAGTTGTTTCCCGCGTCGTGACTCAACGCGTCGAATCGTTTAGTAAAAGAAACGAACAAAGACAAGTTTTGGAAAACTTCTTCTGACGCCCCTTTTGACTGTTATCACTTTTGCTGCCCGCGTTACGAGCGTCTGCTCGCGTGCGAACGCAACAATACGCGCGGCTCTGTTAACAGGCACATATTCCAGCTGCCGTCTCAACTTTCCGTGTTTCCGTGTATATTTTTCACGCCCTTTCATGGGAGACATTGATTTTTCCCCGTGTGCATAACAATAGCATGCAAACAGCAGCCTCCTTCTCCCCCCCTTCAAGCCAGGCAGAGGAGCGCGATGTTTCATAAATATGTATGTCCTTCTCTCGCATTTATCTGCTGAAACGCAACAGATTGGGCACTTGAGCGGGAGCAGGGAGGCGAGGCCCCGCCGCGTCGCGCTTCCGTCTCGGAACGGCGGCTGAGCGGAGCCGGGTGGGCGGGGCGCATCCGGACGGCGCCGCGAAACGCCGAGGCCCCGAGCCCCGAGACGTGAGGTTGGAGGTGCTGCCACAAACACATTAAAGGTGGGGTGGGGTGGGCAGGGGGGTCGGTGGTATTTATTGCCTTTAAACACTTCATATCGGTGATGATTCCTGTTTCTGAACACGCTGCAGACACATTACAGTCCCCCACCAGCCGGCGATCGCCACGCCTCAATATAATTTTGCAATATATCAGAATGACTCTATGATTTCGTTGGAGGAGGAAGGAGCCAGCAGAGCCCATGTCTTCATTAAAGTGCCATCTTCTATTATGCTGTTCCTATCTCAATTAGCGCGCGCTTTAATAAAGGCGCTTTTGGCTGGTGTTGGCCCAGCGGTGGGCGTGTGTGTGTGTGTGTGTGTGTGTGGGGGGGGTGCAGGGGTGTGCAGCAGCAGCCAGATAGAAGATGCTGCTCCCTTTCCCCACTGAGAGCAATTATGGAGGCAGCAGCGGCGCACTGGATGGACGAGGCGATTCGCAGCTTCCGCAGCCGCCGCCCGGCGGGACCGGCCGCGTGATCGCCGAGACGCGCTGCGGAACGCGGGAGGAGGACGGCGCAGGGAGCGCCGGAGCGTACGCCCGTAAACACGTGTAAGCGTGACCGCGGGAGACGAGCAGACGCGGCTCTGCGGCGGCGGCGATCCCACCGCTGGCACCACGTGCTCGGCGCTGCCAGCTCGCGTTTAGCGCCCACGGCGGCGGCCGAGTGCAGTAATTGTGCACATATGTTTGCGCTCTCTGTCTGCGACGCGACATGACAGCCCCTCCGCGCGTCCCGAACGCCTCGATGGTCACCGGATCGGCCTTCACTTCGGCACCTAATTGGGAATATCAGGCCGCCTGTCCTCGTTCGGCCTCCGGGGGGGGCGGGGGCGGGGGTGATCCGTAAACACGGGCTGGTCTCAGGTGTGCGCTCGCTCACACTCCCTCGGACACACGCACACACTCACACCCGCAGTCCCGCAGATGTCCACAGGACTCGGGCGGGTCCGACGCAGCCCCATCGCCGCC
Organism: Arapaima gigas; assembly: GCA_900497675.1. Classification (NCBI taxonomy): domain Eukaryota; kingdom Metazoa; phylum Chordata; class Actinopteri; order Osteoglossiformes; family Osteoglossidae; genus Arapaima; species Arapaima gigas. The sequence goes on from UFQX01002654.1 coordinate 135,731, forward strand.
GATAACCGGATAAAAAATGTTTCTCCGCACCTCAGAACAAATTGTCTCCTGCAATTTAATAACACAGAGGCAGAATAACACACTCTGTGCCACTGGTAAATAAACAAATAAATCTGACCGAGTCCCAGTTTATCATTTGTTTGTACCTGGCTCGAACCTCAGTGGGGGGTGGGTGCTTGTTAAGAATTTAAGGGGGAAACCGTGGGGATGCGGTGTGTACGTCTCATTTGGAGGGGAGGCCATTTATCCCGCGCTCAGGCGTAAACGTCGGCGCGCCTACAAAGCCTCCTAATAAATGTCCTCGGAAGCGGCGCAAAAGCGGCCCCCGGGTACGGCGGGGTCCGCCGGAGCGGCCAGGTAGCGCGGGAGACGCGCAGGGGAAGGGGGGGGCGGAAAAGTGTCGACCTTGCAGAAAGTACGGGCGAGACAAATGCGTCCTCTTTGTGAGAGGCAGCGGCGACCGTGATGGATGAATCGCAACAACAAAGCGCAGGCGGCGCCACTAAATTAGTGTTGTTTTAATTACCAGTCTGGGCCGCGATCTATCCATAACTGTCGCCCGACGGACACTGGACGGGACAGGCCTGGAGCTCCGGGGGGGTGGGGGCGGGACTGGATGGGAAACGGGGGGTTGTGGTGTGTGCCCGGAGCCCCCCCCCCCCCCGGGGGTGTACACTCGTGTGTGTGTGTGCGCGTGTGTGTGTGTGTGCGCCACCAGATATTATCAAAAACAAACCACTCAGGTAACATCACCATGTTTACCTCAAGAGCCCAAACAGACCATCGACGCCTCACTGTCCATCCCCACGTTTTCCTGTGGGAACATAGAGCTAAGGTGGATGACCCCCCCCCCCGAGCGCCTCTTACTGGATGCACTTCTATACATTTGCAAACGCACCTTCATCGCTCAAACTGCTTGCTTATCGGCGGCGTCGCCACGGCAGACGGAGAACAGATGGAGAAGAAGACGGAGAAGAAGATGGAGAATTTCCTTGAGAATTTTTCTTAAGAATTTCAATCGATTTGACGCAAAACGGGTCAAGAATTTTTAGAAAGGGGATAAAGATTAACCTCCGATAACAGTGGTTAAAACTACGCCCCACCACCATACCCTTCACAGACACACAAGCAAAGACCCATCACTTTGGCTCTTTGATGATGTCACATCGTAACAAACTCCTCCAGCGGCAGCGGATCGGCGTTGGTGTCCGGCCGTCGTCCTCCTCGTGTCGACGCAGCGTGTGTCACACCTGCGGTCCAGGTACTTAGCGAGGGAACGTAAAGGGTCAAGCGTGTTTGCAAAGCGGGAACCGGCAGAATATATTAAAGCTGTAGCTCCGGGCTTTTGGTTTAATGAGGGATCCATTGATTGCCAAACGCAAATATCAGGTTTTCTTTGTGGGAAAAGGACGTGTGAGCGAGTGTGTGAGGGAGGTAATGAGCGGCCGGCCGTCGCGGGGGCAGTCGTGGGAGATGCTGGCAACGATAATAATTCATAAGCGCGGATGCCCAGCGGCACACACACACCTTCTCACACACGCGCACCGCGTTTAATTGCTAAGGCGCATTCCTCAGAGAGTGTGTTATAAACAGAAAAATATCACACACGCTTACGGAAAAATTTTCAGTGCGTTTGGCCCTGGACCTGCAGTGCAGTTGCAATGATAATGACAGCAGGACCCGCTTTGTGTGTGTGTGTGTGTGTGTGTGTGTGTGTGTGTGTTTATGCCTGCTCTGTGTTTGTACGCGTGTGTAAGTGTGTGCATGTGGTCCTTTAGACAGTGCGACTGGGTATTCTAGTGGGTCTCCTTTTTTGATATTACTGCTTACCGTGGGTAACAGTGGCACTCGAGAGGAAGCTGAGATAAAGGAGGGTGATAAAGGTGACACGTGAAGGTCTGTGAAGGTGTGTGAAGGTCCATGAAGGTGCATGAAGGTCTGTGAAGCCCCGTTGTCCCAGTGCCATTGGGGGGGGGGGGGCGCTCTGCTCGGCCAGTCTGACATCCCGGCGTTATTTAGAATCTCATTCGATTCCATGCAAATAATAGACTCAGATAGAGAAGATCAAAAATTAATGCATAACTTCAGAGCCTTTATGAATTATTAAGGATGATTAATTCTTAATAAGCCCCATCAAAAATCACTACCTACCACTAATTCCTGAGAAACTGCTTCAGCGCCTCGGAAAGTGAAGGTGCTGCCGGCCGCTTCGCGCTGCGGGTAAATATCGCTGGAAGTTCCTTCCGGGTTCCTCTGCCGCTTCAGGTCTGCGGCCTCACGCGTCCGTCTGGCTGCGCGGCGCCGATCAGATCTGTGATCTAAACTCTCCGCCCTCCATTTTTAAAGAGTTTTTGCAAAAAAAAAAAAAAAAAAGTAGGGCATTTATCTGGCTGCACTTTATTTGCGTAAACAAGCGGGGGAAATGGCGAGACACTGCAGAACCTCTGGTCTCCATTTGATCGTGTACAGATGAACCCTCGAGGGCGGCAGCGGCGATCGAGGGACCGGTAAAAACTACCCCGCTGTGTCCACACGTAAATCGGTGCGAGTAGCTTCCCTGGAAGCCGCTTTGAAGAACAGAGTGAATTCGGGGTGATTTCCCGGGACACTGGGACCACGGGCGCTGCGAGGCCGAGGCGGACCCCCAGCCCAGCACAGGAGGCAGTGACACGCAGAGACGGTTATGTGACTAATAAGAGGCCGGATAATTTTATTAATAACGCGAACAGTTATCGTTTCCCCCAGCAGGGGGACCATCGGCGCCACCGTGACCGCTTCTCAGGATGTCGGCGCTGCTTTTCTGCTCCCGCGTCATTCTTCACTCAGTCCCAGAACGGCCGTTTTACCACGTTATTGTACAACAGGCTCAACCGGTCCTTTAAAAAGGTTTTAGTAAAAGTTTATAAAACAGATGCAGAACAGGCAGAATAACCTCTGTTCTCGTCTCCTGTCCTTCATTACCGCGCACTGGTACGTAAGGAAGGTATTTTTATCACCGCAAAAGTTTTACTGTGTTTAACTGTTTGTATGTATAATGACTCTTTTGAAGAAGAAGAGTTCAGAAGCGGAGCAGAATTTCTCAGCTTTCAGACGTATTTGTCCGTATTAATTTGGCACAAGCGCCCGTTGCGTGCGGCGGTTCGGTGCGAGGCTCTGCAGCGCAGGGGGTCCGCGGCCTCCGCGAAGCGTCACGGTAACGTTACCGCGGTACGATTAGCAGCCAACCGCGCGCTGGGAGGACAAGGCCCGAAGTGACACCTTTCTGTAAGTGGGATCAACAACCGGCTTGTTATACAGCACAGCAATTAGCAGCACGTGCTCATTTTAATTAGGGTTTTATTAATGTACATTATGGAGGAAGAGAATCCCGCTGTGGGGGGGGGGGCACACGGGCCAGTCCAGCCCCCCCTCATCTGACCGTCAAAACTGCAAAAAGACCACACAGCCATCGCGGCGGAACCCCACGTTAAACATCATATGCAAATTACATTTGTTTATAAACAAATTAGGAGAGACGTTCAAAACAGGTGCTGCGGTGTGTGTGTGTGTGTGTGTGTGAGTGTGAGTGTGTGTGTGTGTGTGAGTGTGAGTGTGTGTGTGTGAGAGGCGGCTGAATCCTGTGAAGCTGCAACAATTAATCAGAGATCCGATGGTAATTAGATCCACACACACTCACACACACTCACTCACTCACACACTCACACACACACACACTCACACACAAACGCACACACACAAACGCACACACTCACACGCACACACTCACACGCTCACACGCACACACGCACACACGCACACACTCACACACACACACTCACACACTCACACTCACACACACTCACTCACTCACACACTCACACACTCACTCACTCACACACTCACACACTCAGACACACACACACACACACACAAACGCACACACACACACACACACTCACACACACACACACGTGTAGTTGAGTCTCTCCACTTATGCAGATGAGTCTTTTCCTTCCGATGTTTGATGAAAATTGCTGATGCAGCTGCAGCTAATAACTCAGTGAGTTTGGGGGGGTTGGGGGACGGGGTTACGGGGGTTTGTCTCTGTTTTATGCCCGCCCCCCACTGTGATCTCTTCAGCTTCCTCTTGTAAACCAAAAAAGCCCCTTTAGCCCCAAGCGAAGGGGAAACGCAACACGTGCAGCGCCGCTAATTCTGCAGGAAGTCGGGCGATAAGTCTGGACGACTTCTTTTCGTTGCATATTTTCAACAGGATAAAAGTGCATAATTAATTTTTTGCAGAAACCGCATGTTTGCTCTTCCTCGCGATTGGAGGGACCTGCGAGGCGCAGCGGTGGGTCAGGCCCAGCAGGAACTGCTCCGCTTTCCCGCCTCGTTCGTCTTCGCGCCGCCGCCTTGTTTTATGTCTTGAGAAGTAAAGAAGAGAAAAAACAAAGTGCAGAGGTGCCGTGTCGAAGGGAACCCACTGGGTTTGTGGCGACGGCCCCGGCGACCCGACGCCCTGCAGAGGACGGCAAAAGCGGCTTCGTTACGACCTCAGAACCGCAGCGACAGCTGAGATGAAACCACAAGAGTCTGGGGTCACGCTGGGTCAAGTCCTCCAAGGAGCCTCTGAATTACATCTTGAGAAAGCAGTTAACCTGATTTACTCGCTGGGGGCGTTCCTGGGTCGTGGGTTTTCTCCCACAGTCCAAAGATGTGTATTTCCAGTGACTCTAAGTTACCCACTGTGTGTGTGTGTGTGTGTGTGTGTGTGTGTGTGTGTGTGTGTGTGTGTGTGTGTGTGTGTGTGTTACCCGGCCTCATGCTCTGTCTCTGGAGGAGATTGACCTGTCAGGTGGTTATTGACAAAGGATGGAAGGAAGGAAGGAGGAGGGTAAATAAGGGGAGAAAAGGCGCCGGGAGGCTGAGCCCTGAGGGGGAAACGAAACGCAGACGACATCTGGGCCTTGGGGGGGGGGATTTTCTCTCTTTCACGTGTGGAGGGAGGAGGGGAAGGCTGGGAAGCCCGGGCGCCGGCGTACCTGTCCACACCTTCGCTCAGGCACCACGCTGCACCGTGGAGCATTTCATGAGCTGTGAGATTTTTACCCACAATTCCCTGCTTGCCGCCCCCCCGGTGACTGGGTGTGATGGGAGCCAGTTGGTTGCTGGTGCTTTGAGACAGACAGTCGAGCACCTGTCAGTGGAGATGCTGCACCTCTCTCTCACACACACACACACACACACACACGTGCGTTCGCTGCAGTTTGGCTCGAGAAACGGAATGAATCTCTGTACAACAGACTGAAAGAACACAGACAGCAGGAAAAGGTGTCGCTGCACTGACTCCTTCCTCTGATCCTGACTGTACTGCTGTGTTTTACTGTGTTTTTCTTACGGTGATCAGCTGTTTACCTGACAGCTCTTCTCTAAAACGGTTCACAGTTACTGACAGACAGAAAGACAGACAGATCGCGAACAGCACTGCAGGTGACACCCTGGTCCCCTTGACTGGTATAACCAGGACCCACTTGCTGCCCTCCCGGTTTGGGGGGGTTTCCCGGGTCGGATGGCTGCCGGTCCGTTATGGATGCTGAGAAGACGCCGGGGTCTGACCTCATCGCCGCTCGCTTTGTGGCAGGAAGGATCCGGGTGGAAACGCGCGTCTCGGAGTGACTGGCAGCGGTCGCTGTCGCGGCGCAGTCTGTTTCATCGCAGCGACTGTCGGCTCCCTGCGGACGGATTAAACCGCGGCTTCGCAGGGCCCGAGCCGCACGAATTACCGCCAGACGTAATTTCACCTGCTATTCCGGAATTCTCAGCATCCCGCAGTCCCGTCCGAAGCAGAAATGGCCGTAGGTTGTGGGAGGAACGAGAGGGCGGAACGGGGACGTGGCCCCCGACCCAGCGGGACGCGCAGGGGAGGAGCGTGTTCCGTCCTCCTTCCCGCCTCGTTCTCGCCAAAGTTGCGTCTCCTCAGGGAGCGACGTCTCTCGCTCGTCTTCCGACGCGCTGAGGCGGGAGATTCCCTGCTGGGGGGATTTATGTGCTGTACGTAGCGCGGTAAACAACAGCTCCGCTCGCGGGACGGACTCGCTTCGCACAACAGACCATTTCATGGTCTGGCGGTGTAAAACGGAACAGACGGGGAAATGGGGGGGTTAAAAATCGATGTGGGACCAGGTTGCCCTCCGCCTCGCCTGCTTCTGGGACTGAGACGAGGTGAAGCGCCAGACCGGGTTGGGGTCAGAGTTTAAGGCGGGGTTTAAGTGTGAGAGTCGGCCGTCGTTGCGGAACCCGAACGACAGTCGAACCGCCGACGAAACTTGGGGTCCGGGTCACGGGCTTCACGGGGGTGGGACATCTCCTCCATTGCCCCATTAGACGCAGGAGGGCCCCCTCGGGAGGACCATCCAACAGCGACATCTTTATTTGAGCCGCAGCCTGACGCGGGTAACAAGCCGATTAAACCCCCCCGTTTACCGCGGTAACTGGAGGCGACTTTGGCTATCAGAGGTGCCGCCCGAGAGCAGCTTAATGGCTCTGGGACGAATCCCACTGTTGTCCGAAACATCAGCCTCTGTGTGTCACTCCTGCACGGGGTGGCGGTGGGGGGGGCAGCTCCCTCCTAAGGAACACCGGTTTTTTGGAAGATTAAAAGCGGGCGGGATGAGAGCTAATGACCTCCCGGCTGCACTTGTGTGGCGCGGGACTCTCCTCCTCGCCTTCATTTCCCCTGATTATGTTGACGCCTGTCAGACCCCCTTCGCCCTAATAAACGCCAAACGCTCCCGTCAATGACTTTACTCCCAGCATGCCCCCCTCTCTCTCTCTGTCTGTCTCACTCGCCCCATCTCTCCACGGCCAAACGTCTCGCTGACGAATCGAGGACCCCCACAGAAAGGTCTGGATGCGGCGAGGCGGCAGGGGCCTCTGTCAGTGCCGCTCCGCAGACCCCGGACACCTGTAACCCGCCGCGCTCTGCAGCCGCCCACCTCCCTTCCGATCGGCCTGTCGAACAGCGAGCCGGACGGGGGACTTCCGAAGCGAGAGACGCTGCAGCTCTTCTGCAGTTCTGGTGCCATTCGAGAAGCGGTGAGATGCGCCGACGTCCGGCTGCCTCCCCTCACGAGACACCCCCCCCCCCAATTTGGTCTGCCGGTGCACAGATTTGTGGGTAGAATCCTGGACAACAAACCAGCCTGCATTGGTGACACCACAAAACTACTCCCGTCTCCTTTTTCACACAAAACACAGAAACAAATTGTATTTGCAGTTAATAATAATAATAATAATAATAATAATAATAATAATAATAACTGGTGTTTTAGAAGCTCGTGTGAGAAGGTTACAAGGATATTGTGGTTGTTTAATGTTATTCACCTTGACTCTGCCCCCATCAGGTGGACACGCCCACAGTCACCACCTAGTCCGTGTTTCACCGAAGCGTCCATAGCTGCTATAATCATGGGCGTAACTGTCAGCTGCCCAGGAAAACGTCACCGAAAGGGACGAAAAACGACGGGACGCCGGACGAAACGTCGTCCCTAATGTTACACCACGAAGACAGTGTTAAAAAGGCTGAAGGAAAGCAAAGAGTTAAACGGGGAAAAAAAACTCTTTGGCTCTTTTTTGTTCTGAAAATTTCCATAAATATTTCAAAACACTGAGCAAAAGGGGAAAAAAAAAACGCACAGACGAGGCATCGCACTTAATAAAGAATACGTGAGCCGAGCGAGAAACGGGCGTCGCTTTCAGATCGTTTTCTGCGGGCCTCTCCGTCCACGTCGGCTCACACCGAGCTAAACGTGCAAAAATAACGGCGCGTATGTCGGCGGCTCCGGACTCGAGTGTTTCTTTAAGGAATCCGGCAGGGTAAGCAGTTTGCTCCTTAGCACACAGCTCATATTGTCCACGCCACGCCGTATATCTGCTCGCCGTGACACCGAATATGGCTTTAATGCTGCATCACCCGCAGTGATGTGGGGGGGGGGGAATGCGGGAAAATCCCCAACACACATCCCAAATGGCGGCCAAGTCCCCCCCTCCTCTCCGCCCCTCCCCTGAGGAGCAAATTCCAGAAGCGACTGAGGCCTTATCGCATTTTCACCGCGTTAGCAGTTATTACCCCCCTAACAAACATACCTCAGGTGATGGCTGAGTGCAAGTACTGACACACACACACACACACACAGCGTATTGATCACTTACCGATTCCCTTCCCCACACGTGAAAAGTGCTCCTAATAAAGAACAGAGAGATAAGTGTCAGCGCTGTGCATTTTTAAACAGCATTAGCCCAAACATCTATATCGTATCGACTATTAATTATTAGGAGTTAGCGGCGTATCGGAGGGACCGTGGGACCACCGGCGGGATGAACGTTCAGGTCTGCGCTCCGGCGTCCCCCCTTATTTACCTTATTTCTACATTTAATTATTCTGCTTCTCCACAGACTCACAGTGTTAAGCCGCTGAGGATTTGCCCGAAATTTCCGCTGTCTCCGTCCCGATGGGCCGGGCGGGACGGCAGGGCGAACGGGGTCGGGCGGCCCCCTGGCAGGGTGGTGGGATTGTGAAAAGGGAAATAGGCAGGGAGCATCTGGGGTGCAGATCCGCAGCCGGTCAGCGCGCGTCCGTCTCGTTGCCCCTGCGACTTTTACATGGCATTTCGCTCGCCGACGCGGAAGCAGCGCGTGACGGAATCCGCATTACACCTCAGAAGAGGCCCCCCGGGGCACCCGCTGCCGTCTGTCTCGATCTCTCGGGTCCTGCAGCAGGAGCGGGGATCTGAACCCGGGTCGCTCGGCCGCCAGCCGGTCGCCGTGTCCACTGCTGATTTACACGCTTTCGACACCGACGCTGTTTCACCACAAATTCAATTCAGGCGGACTGATGGAAAATCCCTGTAGCCCATTTTCCCGGGAAGTGGGATTCGAACCGACAAGAGCCGGTATCACGTGCGCTGCTCAGTCGCGTTCGAAAGCGGCGACTTTGTGGACTTCTTGCGTACGTGTGGACTGACACGCAGGGGAAACGCGACTTGTCGGTAGAGGCGGACGCTCGGCAAACGGAATTCCCAGAATAAACGTGAAATTAACCGACGTGGGAAATGACGTGAAACCCGGAGCCGGTCGCGAGGCGGACACTGACGCCGAACCGATCGACTTTGTCCGTCCACAGGGGACACGTTTACTAAAGAGGGATAAAATAAAGTGGGGGTTACAGCCCTGTATGCAGGCGGTGGATCAAATCCCACCTCCCACCTGGGAAAACAGCTAAATGTCCAAACCTCAGCATCAGCTACCGGAAGTCGGAAACCCACTCCAGGCTGGACCTCGCGGGCCGAACGCGGCCGACACGCAGCAGCCCGAGCGGAGCGGCAGGTTACACGCCGGGCAGAAAGAGGCCGCAGAGAAAATATAACAGAAAATAAAAGAAAAGGGGAGGAACGACGCGAGCGGCACGACGCAGCGATAAAAGGCCTGGAAGGTGTGAGATTTGGAGGACGAAGGGGTAATAAGCTTGGTGTACAACCCTGACATGGTAAGGCCGCCCGTGAGAAAATCAAATGAATAAATAACAGTTAATAATGAAAAATGATGGGCCGGGGCAGGCCGCACCACCCTGTTTGCTCGAGACTAAAAGCCCGGGGTGAGAACTGGTCAAAGGCGGTTCGCGGGGCTCTTACAGCCCATCACTCTGTTAAGGATGGAGATAGTGGTGGATCAGCTCCCTCCTTATCTCAGCGCTCCTCCCTGATAACAGCAGCCTCAGTTGAGCCCAAAGGTGACAGGCTGATGACAACAGCAATAAGAGCACCTGCAAAACGCCCAGGAGCTCAGCGAGGCCTCGCAACACGTAAATCACGTGTGCGAATGCAGCGCAAGCGTGTTTAGGACGGCAGTGTTCAGGACAGACTCCCGGGGTCTGCGCTCTAGCTAGCCATTCGCGGGGGTCACGGCCGGGTCCACAGGCGCCTCCTGACCAGCTCGCCACCGGCCCTTCGGCCCCCTGCGGAACAGTCCGATGGCACTGGAGCGGTTGTGCCTGCGTTGGTGCCGGCGCCTACTGGGGGGTCTGCCGGGCCTGGCACCCTCCCTGTGGGCGACAGCCAATCGGAGGGCCAGTGCCGGTGTCTCTCCGTGGCTTCTGTCTTTACGGCAGCGGACAGGGAGCAGAAAGCGGACGAGGACCCGGTCGGGCGGCTCGGCGTCGCTCGTCGTCAAGGCGACGGGACCCGAGGCCTGCGGACAGGGAGCCGGCGGCCGGCGCTCGTGTCGAACGGGGCTCGTCCGCACCTCCTTCCTCCCCGCGTCCTGTCGGAACTCGGCCGGGGAGTTTTCACTGGGAATTTGACGTTAAATCGGAAACAGCTGTGCGGTCTAACTGTAAATCTCCCACCGGCGGAGAGCGGCAGCAGGACCGTCCTGCCGTCCCACGGCGTTTTGTTCCGTCTTCAGCTGCTCTTTATTGAGCTTTGATTTGTTCCCCATTCGGGCCTGACCAGCGTGTGACCATGAGGCCCGCCCCCCGTAGTGAGCTGGCTGTGGCGTTTTCACTGCAACTCACTTGTGTCAGTGAGGAAGTAACTGTTGTAAAACATTTGGCTGTGAATGATGGTCCAGCCGCGTGGCTGATTTGTTTGGGGGGGGGGTCGACCGCACGAAACTAAATAACCACGACCTGTTTCTCCATCCGAGTGGCGTGACAGCTATGGGCTGAAGAACCCAGTTGGGGAGGATCCTGAGGAACTGCGCAGCTCCAGGCCCTTCAGCGTGTGTGTGTGTGTGTGTGTGTGTGTGTGTGTTGCAGGTGGTCCCGATGGGACTGAGGGGTAAATTGAAGGCTTACTTATCTGGTTCGCTGTCAAGAGCAACCTGTCGGAGAGCCGTCCTGTGTGAACCCGCGAAATGCCAGCATCCAGACAAACTGTTACACACACACACACGCATGTATGCACTGCTCCACTGACCTTTGTGTGTCTGGTATCAACATACCAGCATTTTGGCATCACTTTAACCAGGTAGTGCTCACCCCCCCCCCCTTTGAAGCCTGACTTTATTTCATCATTGAACATCACACCATCAGCCCCCCCACAGCCGTAAGGGAATAAACTCTATATAAACTGTATATCAGCAAGTAGTGCTGCTTGGTCGTGTGTGTGGAGGTGGGCATTTTGGGCTGCCGCCCTTCCTCTTCACACCTGGTGTAAAGATTATTTTCATCAACTATTGAATTACTTTATCTGACGTGAGTTGGATGGAGTTGCCTTACAGTGTCAGGTTTGTACCCTGAGCTTCTGGCCCTGATTCCTAAGGGTAACTTTTACCGCAACAGGTCTGGGTTAGCACCGCGACGAAGCTGCAGTGGGGTCCAAACCCGGGGCGACACCTGACCACTACACCACCTACTGGACCTCAGGAGGCAGCAGGCAGGATGGGTGTTGGGTTATTTCTGCACAGCAACCTTTCAACAGCTGCGTTTCCCGCCTGCGCCGGTCAGTTACCCCAGCGGTTCAAAGCTTAGCACAAAATCATTGCAACTCACGATTGGCTGTCAGTCAGATGCACCCGCCCCCCACCCCCCCGGGTGCACTAACATACACGCGCTGGCCAACTCGTCTCTCTCGCAGCGGGGGATCCGCGTCTCCGGATTTCAGACGGCTGCTGTCAGTTTGAAAAGAACACGACCTTTACGGTGGAGCAGCGGGTCGACCGCGGGAGAGCGACCCCCCAGGAGAGTCCCGCGCAGGCCTCGGCGGACGGTTCAAGGGCAGCGCGTTTGACTGAGATCACTTCTCCGGCTATGATACGTGAGGGAGATGGGTGTCAGCATTTTTTAAATATTACAAGGATATTATTGCTTTGTCAAAATTCAGAAGACAAGATCCTGTTTCTGACCTTGTAAATTCACCAGGGATTTGAGCTCTGGAAAGCAGAGCATCGTCCTCAGGAACAACGTGCACCAGTACATTTGTAAAATAAGAACAAAAAGTAAAGCAACACTGTCTTCTAGCAAAGCTTCTGGGCTCAGAGTCCAACCCAGTCCTGCCAGACACCTTCATGACAGCAACTCCATCACCTCCCCTATAGAAGCCTTTCCTTTAAGCCCCACCACCAACTGCACCTGCCGGGAATCTGGACCACAGCGCTCAGGTGTGTCAGACCGTGCCCTGGCAGCGGGCGGGTCTGTGGCAGTGGGCGTGTCACCTGTCTGGCGGTGGGCGGGTCTGTGGCAGTGGGCGTGTCACTTGTCTGGCGGTGGGCGTGTCTCCAGACGGAAAGCGCCCGAGATCATTTCTATGGAGTCTCGTCATCGGCACGACCACTGGGGGTGTAGCAGCTGATCTTCGGAGGAGACGGTCACACTAAGATGCTGTTTCTTGATGGATTTTCTCCTTGTTAAAACTGGGACAATCGTTCCTGTCCTGAGAAGGAGGTTATTCTTTTATACTTATGGTTTTGGGTTCTTTTTAGAGCACAGTTCCTTTCCTCGGTGTTAAACCCAGTCAGAAAGGAGGGCAACACTGTAGAATGAGATGAATGAAACCTGGACCGAACGGGAGAAACGGTGAAAAAAGTACCAGAAAAGGTGATAAAAAGAGCAAAACACAGCAGGTGGCGGAGCAGGAGATTCATGATGCTCCAAGTTTAGCTTCTGTGATACAGAAAAAATAACGTAAAAATAACACAACATCGAATCAGATAATATGGCCTTATATTCCGCACTTTGCAGAAAAATCTAAGCCTTATTTATCTAACATGAATTATTAATTTAATAAATCCATAACAGTGTGGCTATCGAATCAAGAACCTCTGAAGAACAATCTAGTTTCCTTGCTAATCTCCTGTGTGCAAAAACACTGACAAATGCAAACGTTTAGCTGGAAACACCTCCCTGTGTCCTGAGGATCTGGAGCAGGAAAGTTAAAAAATCATCTGAAGCAGCCTTGCAAACGTTCACTATGAGGTGGTCTCCACTGAGCTTTAAAGCTTGGAGAAGTTGGTGGAAAACAAAGAGGAGGACGAGCAGGAGGGAGATGGATGGACTCGGTCACAGTGACAGTGGAGATGTCCCATTCAGCACAGAAGGAGAACAAAACTTTCTGGAGGAGCTCGCTATATGTGGTCAACACGCGTGAACATTAAGTCAGCGACACTCAACAAGAAGATTAAGGTTTTCCTCTGTTTCGGGTAAGTTTGTTATGAGAACTTTTCTTAAGAACCGTGTAAACTGTGTTTGTGGAAGACGTTGGGAGATCTCGCTACAGAAGAACAGGTCAGGTCCTGCTGGGTCATTTCCAGGAGACGTAAGGAGTCCCATTTGTAAGCTGGACGCCGTGAAGGAGTTGTCGTGGGGGGTCCTGATGAGATGTTTGAGAAATTATAGAAGTCTAATAAAATAGGGTGTAAAACAGGCCCCTCTCAGCAGGCCTTGTAGGACCAAAGAAACTGAATGTCAGCTACATAGTGGAGGGGGATCCTGAAGGTGCAATAATGAGCGAGATCTTGATGCGAGGGGGATCTGGATACGGCTGACCCCGAGGACAAACGTCTTGTTTTGGGAAATCCTGACGAGGTCCATCTCGATGGTGGAGATGTTGCCGATGGACGTCTCGATAAGGTGGCTCATTGTGAGGTGCAATGCTGACGTGGGGTCTCGAAGGACGTATTAATGCGGAGATCCCGAGAAGGGAGGTCTCGATGGGGGAGGTGAATGCTCGTGTGCGTCGACCACACACCGAGAGGGAACGTGCTTGACTCCTGGCCGAGCGAGGGGGTCACCCGGGAGGGGAGGCTCTCCGTGCCACGGTGCTGGACGCGCTGTGGGTGGTCGGAGATGATAAAACACGCCGACAACCCAACAAGGACTCAGCACAGATGTCGGACCCAGTCGTGTCGTTGTGATGAGAGTCAGATGCGTCTCCGAAGGTCACGTTCCTTCTGCGTTCTGCACGTACGACCTCAGTTGTCCCAAAGCGCCCAGAGTCCCGCCGCGGTGGGATTCATGTTCGTCACCTGGCTTCGCTCTGAAGTAGAGCCCAAGGATTTTACACTCCAAGGGGAGCCAAAAAAACGTCGCTGACAGGCGGTGTTACTGAAGTAAGAAGTGGCACAGAAATTCCCTGTCGGGAGGCACTTTCTGGCTGTGAATTATTGAAAGGACCAGGCGAAGGAGAAGAGCGATATGTTGTCCTGCCCGACAATATCGCAGAAACACAGTAAAATAAACAAGCGGACAAGAGGAGGTGCAGAAAGAAGATTAAAGGCGGAGAACGGACGTCGTTGGCGCTCTCGGTCCTGCAGCCCACCCACAGACACGGACACGCCTCCCAGAAGCGCCCGGAAGGGCCGGGCGGAACCAACGCCGGAAAGGCGCAGGTGCGAGTGAAGAACGCCTATAGGAGTCGCTGTGGGGTGAACCACGGTGCGGTGGCAGGGGCTGCCAGAAGATGCTTGAACCTCTTCCAGGGCCGAGGAGCAACTTGCTTATTTTCTCCTCTGTTCCGGGCTCCCGGCCGGAGCGAAACACGGGGAGATGGATGTGGTGACGGGTCACTGTGTGTCAAACTGTCACTCTGTAATGGGTACATCTTTCAGCTGGAGAGGGGAAAGTTGGTGGGGGGGGGGGGGGGGAGACGGCGGGGGCGAGACAGAGACACACAGGAAGGGGGGGGTACAAGTAGAGAAAAAACGTGATCTGCAATAATATATACATATAAATATGAGGATTGTTCTCGTCTGAGCTGCAGGCGCGTCTCTCTGGCCAAACACTTGTCATGTTGACGGAGAGTCGTGTGCATTTTTAATGATATTACCCCCCGCCGCGCTCTGGTTTTGGCCCTTTGTTAGCTAACGGTGGCTAATGCTGGAGAAGCGCTCTCACGCCGCTAACTGTGTTCTTATGATACTGCGAATCTCTAATGTTGCCCTAGTAACCAAATCAAGGTTAAAAACCCTCAATAAATTCCCGACCACGTGCCAACCGTACGACCGTTTTTGCCCGAGTGGAATGCAAACGTAAAATATGTATGTTTTATGCGTTTCTGTAAAATGTAAAAAGCAATGCGGTGATTTTCCGGAAAATGTATTATTTATTATTTCCTTTGGCTCCCTGACCAGCCCGATTTCCCCCCCGGTTTTTGCTACATGCAGATAAGTGGGATTTATTTTAACAGGACGTGTGTGTGTGTGTGTGTGTGTGTGTGTGTGTGTGTGTGCGCACTGAGGCCAGATTTTGGCCCCTGTTATTGGTTGTCAGAGGGATTGCACGGTCCCACCGCGGCTGCAGCCCACCAGCACATCCCCCGGTGGTCCGAAGCAGCCGACCCCCTGCCGGGGCCGGAACCGCTCTGCCACGACTCGTGCGGCCAGAGCAGGAAGACCGGATTCCGACCTCGACTCTGCCGAAGAGGCGCTGAGAAGCCCGAGCTCATCAGCAAGTCGGCGCCGTCGCAGTTTGTTACTCAACAGCAGTGTGTTAGAGATGAACCGCTGTCCTCGCCGGGACGTGATCCCAACACCAGCCGGTGTCCCCCCACTGTCATTTATTCATTCAGCTGTTACTCTAAACTATCATTTACCTCCCTTACCCCGTGTTTGTACCCCGAGCTGTTCACACTCCTTCACCCATTTTCACTGCACCTCATTCACTACGATACAATTCAGTTGCTCTGACCGCTACGCCCCCTGGTGGCCAGTGTAACTCGTGGTTATAAACTGCACTGAAGGCTTGTGTGGTGACGGTGACCGTGACTGTGTGACCACCGTCTCACTGGAACATGCTGCTGTTTGCTGGACCCCCCCAGGTGAAGCAGCCCCCCCCCCCCAACAGCGTCTTCCACTTTTACTCCGTTATTTATTCTGGCCTCCAGGATGTCACAAATTCCAGCTTCTGCTGCCACTAAGCACCCGCTTCACATGCCACCCCCCCCCCACCCCTGGGTCCTTGTTAGTGACGCCGCAGCGGAGGGGGGGTGGGGGCAGTGCTCACCCGCAGCGCTGGGTCGGAAAGGCAGTGCAGATGTAATTTGTTTTCAGTGGCTGTTGCAAAAAGAATAATTGTGGCGACACGGGGCGGTCGATAATATGGATCCCGGTTTTGTGAGCGCCGGAGGGAGCGTGTGAGGAGCCAGGAGCCTGCTGGGCCGAGAGGGGCCACGCCGCACATCTGGGTGGCCCGGACGCCGGCCGCGAGGTCGCCGGCCCCCTGCTGCCACCTCTACTGGTCTCTGAAGAAGGAACAGAGGGAACAGAGCTGGTGCAGGACAGGGTCTTCTCAGGTCACCTGACGGTTCCCACACAGACCCCCGTGGAACCCCCCCCTTTACCAGACCATCACTTTAACACCTAATTAGCAACCTTCATTTGCATATCTTCCATCCCTTGAAATTTTCAAGAGCCGCCGAGTTTCTTGCCTTCCTGCCAGGAAAAGGGACCACGGACCTAACGGTCGAGTCCCGGCTGGAGCGTCATCGGGTCCAAACCCCAGCTTTAGCCACCTGTAAACGCAGGTAAATCAGGGGAAACAGCTGAGCAGTTGAAGCTGCCGTAGACGTGTCAGACAAATTATTACTGATGGAAAACTGTACGCGGGAAACTGTTACCGTTAACAGCCCACAACGACACCGCAGCAGGTGTAGTTTACCACGAAGCGCGGTAATGTTTTTACCGCACGCTGACTGCGTCTCGTCTCACGCCCTCGCGGTTTAGGCTGCCCACAGACGCGGTCAGAGCCATGGTTCTCTGGGCCCCACGGCCAGCGGGGAGAAAACAGCACATAATGAAGCGTGATGAACGATGATGCTGGACGGGGGGGGGGCACGCAGATACCCAGCAACCCTTCGTGGGGGGGGCTTTCTGGGCGAGAAAAGCAACTCTCACTTTCCGTCTCATTTCCTCCCTCTCTTTCCCTTTGCATTTCGGGCCCCAATAAGCCGCCCATAAGCAGTTGGCCGGTTCTGTGAGCCCAGACAGGTCATATTTCAGATTAGGAGCGGAACCCCTGCGGAGGAAGGAGTCTGACACTGGGGGGGCCGTATAAATCACCAACATTTCCCTTCCCATGTAAAACAGCCCCCCCCACACACACACTGGGATACCTGCATTTACCTGATGTTTTTCTCAGAATGACGTTTCTTCATCACTTTCCCGTGAGAAAATGAGCAGAATAACATTATTCGTCAATCGGTCTGATCGGCCGGTCCCATCATCTACATTTATTCATTCATCTCCGAAGCACCGATTCACCCCGCTATGTAGCAGGGTAGTGTTTACTGTGTCGGTTCAGGGTTCAGGGGAAAGGCGCTTTAACCACGGTGCCACCTGCTGGCCGCAAAAACACTAACAATTTGTTTGTCTCCCTGGACGAAAGAGTCGGGTGAACAAGTGGCATGAATTTAACACTTATCGTAGCGGTTAAAAAACTCCATTTTCTTATTATTTTAACTGTCTAGCTCATGTTTTTACGTCGGACAAAATAATTTGACGCCCGGTTCGTTCAGCCTGGTCATTTGCAGGAAACCTGCTCAAGGGAAGCAGAGTCGGAGGTGGCAGCTCTCCCCACTACGCCCCCTGCTGGCGCTGCGGCGACGCCCGTGTCTTCCACGGACAGCGTGGGATTGTGGGTAGCCCCGCCCTCGCTGTCAATCACAGCGAAAGGGCCACAGGTGCGAAAATGACGAGTTGTCTGCAAAGAGACGTTCTGACTCCAGCAGGAGCCCCCCCCCCCATCACCTGCAAATGGAGACCTGGAGATTATTGATTTTTATTTAAACGGCTTAATGTCGGCGGGTGGCTGTGGGGGGGCACGTGCCGCCCACTTCTGCCCGTTTACCNCATCACCTGCAAATGGAGACCTGGAGATTATTGATTTTTATTTAAACGGCTTAATGTCGGCGGGTGGCTGTGGGGGGGCACGTGCCGCCCACTTCTGCCCGTTTACCTCCCCGCGATCCGCACCCGTTTTTCTCGCTGTTCCCTTTCATTTTTCCCGAACTTAACCGACTCGGAGAGGCGGGATATGAATGAGGAAGGCGGGCGGCGCCTATCAATCAGGCAGGGGGGACCGCGTCCCCACGGGCCCTTCCCAGCATCCCATTACCGCTGGGTAGCCGGCCAGTCAAACGGGGATAAAAATTACACCCAAAACATCATACGTTAAGCTTGATTTGTGGAGCAAGAGGCCTGACAATTTTGCGAGACTTACACAGCGGCACCACGGTGAAAATCAGCCTTGTTATGGCTGCGCCGCGTCTATAAAGATTGTTCATTTCATATAAAACACCCACCTGTGCTGAAGGCCCTGAAAGGAAGACTGATGCCGGTTATAAATATAGAAGAAAATCTATTTGTCTGACTGAGGCAGAGTTGGATGGGGGGGTGGGGTTCCTGGCACTGTCACCAGGCAACCGGGGCGGTTCAAGTGGGGGAGGACTTCTCAATCTGTGGGAATGGGTATCCGTGCCCCCTGTGCCAGGGACTCGGGACTCGGGATGGAGAAGGAGGGAGCAGTGCCGGGGTCAGTCGAGGGCGACACAACACAGTGAGTTCGGGACGGCGATTCCGTTTGTAATTCGGTTTGTTCGTAAGTCCAAAGTCGCTTCTGTTACCAAAAAAGCTTTGTAATAAAGACAACAGCTTGCTTCACTGGTTGACTATAAGAAATAAAAAACACTCTGTAACCCCGACTTGCAGCCGCATACTCATCTTAAAGGCCTGGAAATAAAAACCCCTCAGTTTACGTACAGGTTTGGGCCTGTAAAAGTTGCAGACATAATAATAATAATAATAATACAAAAAACCTTTTAACGTCTGTTTTAAATATTTCTAGAAACATCAAGCTGCGTTTAAAATGGCGGAAAACAAACTGTGTCGCCTGCAGAAACTCCTGTCGAGTGCAAAGTTGGTGAGAAACACCCGGCAGGAGCTGCAGACACTGTGGGACGGAGCTGAACGAAAGCGGCCCCACCCTGTTCCGCCGGCTGCGTAAACACAAGCGGCGTCGGCTCGGAAAACAGAAAAGGAAACGAAACGAAAACAGCCGAATTCGTGGACGTCTGTGTTGTTCCAGCTGACGCGGACCCTGCTGTCGGACCGCGGCTCTGGACCAGGCTGCGGTTTCGCGGCGGCTCTAAACAGTCTGTGTTTTCCTAACACGTCAGATGTGCGCGGCACGTCTTTCCAGAGCAATCTGAAGAGTCACAGCGGGAGCCCCTGTCACCGCGCACCTGTCACCTCCCATCGAGGCTCATCCCGCGCCGGGTGTTGCTCTACGAACAACGTTAATTGAGCCATTAAAAAAAAAGACGCCGCTAAACGGCACCGTGACACATGTGTGGCCGTGACTTGATGGGCCTGGACATGTGACGCAGAGAAAAGGTCATCCTGCCCGTCAGACGTCGGCAAGCTGTGGAGGTGGTGAGACGGACACGGCCCCCCCGGGACCTGCGGGCAGCGCGCGGCTCACACGGGGAGACAACACGCGCTGTGGTCTGCCGGGGGTCCCAGCAACAACACGCTAAGTGGCTATTTAAACAGGGTGTGGATGGGATTTCAGGCTGTAGAGGAGAAACATGCCAGAGCTGGACTGACATGTTGGAGGGGGGGGGGGGGTCATTAACCCCTCAGCGCCCAGCGTCCGGCCTGCAGGACCGTGTCTTTAAACAGCAGCGCAGCACATGACCCGGGCAACCGCTACACCTTTTGACCCGGGTAACTCAGCTGGTCAATAAATAACTGCGGTGAAAAGATGAATTCTGATCAAAAATTTTATGAGGAAGTAAAGAGGGAGAAACAACAGCGAACATAAGGACTAACAACCAGCAACATCACCTTCCATAGTTTCTCTGCAGGGGTTCTCTGTTCAGGTGGGTTCGTGCCCCACAAACCCCCCTACCGGACGTTATAGTACAGAAATAATACAGAAAGAGGAGTTTGTCACGGAATCCCGTTTCTGCAGAGGGACGCGCTGTGAGTGACGCCTCTCCACTCGACGGGGAAAGAGCAGCACAAAAGCCCCCTTTTTGAAACGTCGTCCTGCTGCGTAACGCGGTAAATCGGCATAAGCAGGTACTGCAGTGTTGCCGCATTAGCCCCACGCCGGGGGTCTCCGTGGGGAAACGCGAAGGGACACGGGTGCCGTAAAGAGCCCCGCTGGTCTCTTCATGCGTGATCCTTGCATGTGAGCAGATGCAGGCAGCTGTGCATCACTGAACGGGGGGGGGGGGGGG
>UFQX01002654.1:165631-177834 GCA_900497675.1 Arapaima gigas
AAAAACACCCAAACCCCCCCCCCCCGAAACACCCCCCCCCCCCCCCTCCGTTGGATTTAACCTTTAAATCTGGATGCGTGTCGGGTGGAGTCCGAGGTCCTGCTACACGAGTTATTTCTGCTTCACTTATCTGCACTTTTTCAGGAGACAATGAATAAAGAACAACCTGGACAAGGAGGTCCTGGAGATACTAGACCCTCGACACGGAGCTCATAAATCAGTCTGGGCCGCGGAATCGCTGCTGGTTTCTGCCTCTCTAATTAGTTTAGAAGTAAAGAGAAATTGCACAAAAGTATCGGTCCTTTTTGTACCGCCCTGCCTTTCGGTTTTGAGGGAAGCGCGTTTTGCCCCCGCGAACGATTCCCGCCACTTTCCCGGCGCTAACTTTCCCGTCACGAGTTCTTTTGGCCGGACTGGAGCGCTGCCTCCATAATGAGGTTATTTCCGGGTTATTACCTCGGCCGCCATACGGTACCTTCTGCAGGAGCAAATCAAATACGGGCGGCGGGGGCGGACCCGGGCGCCGGCTTCCCTCGCGGTCGAAACAAAAGGCCCCCCGGACCCCCGAGGGAGATGAGGGTCGCGCGACGCCGGACACGTCCAGAGCGGCTTCCGCTTCTCCGCACGCGCTGGCGGGGCCACGGGTCTTTAAAAGACAGTAAAAAGTACTCGGGTTCAGACTGGATTCCGAGTCCAAGTGGCCCTGCTGCTGTTTCCGTGTGAAAAGGGTTGCGAGGCGACTTCATCCCGAATATAAACATCTGTTAAATAAACACCGCAAACATGCGCCTGTGGAGGAGGACAAAACCAACGGGAAAAGGTTTTACAGGAGCTGCGTGAGACTCCGAGATGAAGAAGAAGAGAGGTGCGAAAGGTTCTCGTGTCCCTCAGACCAAACTGCTGCTCCACCGGGGGTAAGAGCTGACCCCCTGCGAGGGGCTTCGACCCGCTGCTTTTCCACACGCGCGTATCGTCCGCGTCCCGCTGGCCGACAAGGGATCGGAATTTTTGAGTATCGATTTTCCCCATTTTCCTAAAAAAGGAGCACGTTTCAAAAAGAAAAATCCCATTTTGACAATTACTTCCTGCCCAGTTGCTACCTGAACGCGGCCTCCGTCGAAACCCCCAGCCCGAGCCTCCGACAGGGCGCGGGGTCGCGTCCACCCGCGTCGACGCCCCGAGCGTAGGGGCCCGACCCGACGGTCCAAAGCGGGCATCGCGTCCGGAGGAGGAATCTGAGGAAACCGAGTGCTTTTATGTTCAGTCGTTTTAAATTAGTTTGAAAAGTTTCTCACAGCACTGATACACACACACGTGTATATATATCTCTGCCCTCCACCTGACTCTATACAAGTGTTCTAATTAGCATTGTTTTATCTCCCCGCGTATATTTTTCTTTGCTTGCCCTGTGCGGAACGCAGGCCTTGCCGGAATTAAGCGCTCCTCGGTTATCCGTCCTCGGCTTCTTCCTTCGCTCACTTCTTTAATTCAGTTGTTATAATTAGGCATTAACTGGTGTCAGTTCTGTGGCCACTTACAGACCATTCAGTTCTGCTTGTCTTGATTATCGCGGTTTGGGCCGAGAGAAAGTAAATTATAATGAAGGACTATATAGTCCAATTACAGATAAAAGCAGTCGAGTGAACTGGCGTAATTAGGTGCCACCGGCTCTCGTTCCTTCCCTCCTTCCCTGCTTCCTTCCTTCCGTCCTTCCCTCCTTCCCTCCCTCCTTCCCTGCTTCCCTGCTTCCTTCCCTCCTTCCCTGCTTCCTTCCTTCCCTCCTTCCCTCCCTCCTTCCTTCCCTCCTTCCCTCCTTCCTTCCCTCCTTCCCTGCTTCCTTCCTTCCGTCCTTCCCTCCTTCCCTCCCTCCTTCCCTGCTTCCCTGCTTCCTTCCCTCCTTCCTTCCTTCCCTCCTTCCTTCCTTCCTTCCCTCCTTCCCTCCTTCCCTCCTTCCCTCCCTCCTTCCTTCCCTCCTTCCCTCCTTCCTTCCCTCCTTCCCTTCCTTCCGTCCTTCCCTCCTTCCCTCCCTCCTTCCCTGCTTCCCTGCTTCCTTCCCTCCTTCCCTCCCTCCTTCCCTCCTTCCCTCCTTCCCTTCCTTCCCTCCTTCCTTCCCTCCTTCCTTCCCTCCTTCCCTCCTTCCCTCCTTCCTTCCTTCCCTCCTTCCCTCCTTCCCTCCTTCCTGCGGCGCGGCGCGGCCGGGGGGATTTCTAATAGCCGTTTTTATTAGTTTAACCCCTCGGCCACATTTTTAACCTGAGCACTTCTCATCCGAAGGCGCGGCAGAACTCTCCCGTTGCAGGCAATTACCGCGCACGTCAAACAAAGTAAAGTTTACCGCGGGAAGGGGGAGGGGCGGCCGAGCCCGGGGAGGGTGTCCCGAGGCCCGGGGGACGAGGAAGCCCGTCCGCACGTCCCCGCTTTAACGGGTCAGTATTTAATTACGGGGAGCGGAGGAGCTGTCTCTCGCACCCGGGCTGCGGCTCCCCGGCGGACGACTTACAAGGCAGTCAGGTAATTAAAGTGTAAGTTCGGCGCGGAGAGTTTAAGGGGCAGGAGGGCTGGGCTGGGGGGGGGTCCCGCTGTCAGGTGCGATGCCACGCTTCGGAAAGCCAGGACAGTCCCGCTTGGCACACGGGCCAAATTAAGGACGGGGGAGCTTGGGGGGGGGGGGGGGCCTCCCCGACAGCAAGCCGAACTGGGACATCATGACGGACACCCAGANGGGGGGGGGGGGGGGGCTACCCGTCAGCAAGCCGAACTGTGACATCATCACGGACACCCAGAGGAGCAAAGGGGACGGAATCCGTCGTCGTCGACGCTGGTTAACGGCAGCCCTCTGGTTTAAGACCCTCGTCCGGCCCTCTGCGTATGCGAAGTCACGCGGTCGACGCTCCTCTGCGGGGGGCGGGAGGCGTGCGTCGCTACGGATGCGGTCGGGGATCAATTGCCGGACTCTGAGAAGTTGGTGTCGGCCAGGAACCGGCGATCGGGGGTTCGGGATTCTTCCGGAACACGCTGAGATCAAACCCCGTCAGTGACGAACCCTCAGGAGGGGATGTCCAGGGAAACAGGCCAACAAGCAGACGCGCGGGGCGGGAGGGGCGGGAGGGGCGGGGCCCGTGATGGATTAAAACGACGTGACTTCAAACAACGGTGTCCAAATCGTGGGCATATGGAAAGACGTGACACATTATGACAAATTACATAAATTAAATGATAAAGAGCCGGGGATGGAGAACGGCGGCTGCGAGTCCTGACTCTCGGGGGGGGTGCGCGTCCCCTTTGGCCCTGGCGGGCTGCTACACGGCGGCCAGTAGATTAAACGAGGAATGAATGATTTATTAGCCGTCTTGTAGACGGATGAGTTTGCCGGGCGCTGGGGTTCGGGGGTCTCTGCCTGGGTGGGTCGCCAGGGTGACGGGGGTCTGACGACGCGCCGGCCAGCTGCGGCCCCGCGTCGGGGGGGGGCGCGGCGGCGTGATCAATGGCCCCCGGCGAGCGGCGGACGGCCGCTCGGCTAACGCGGGACACGGTTCTCCTACGTCGCTTCCTGACACCGCGGGCTGCTCCTGCGCTCCGTTCACCACCGTGTCACTCCTCGCTCGGCTAGGACGGGACCCCAAAAAAAGAGCAAACCCAGACAAGCGGGTGCAGCGCAAAACACGTGAGATACCCTGCGGTTTACCTCACCCCCCCTGGGTGTCTGTTCTCTCTGCTTCTTACTCACATTTTGTCCTCAGGTCACACGAAGCACAGACTGTGGCCTCAGGTCAGCGCCCAAAGCAAGGCTGTGGTGACGTCCTGGCGCTTTGCAGTGACACGGTGACGCGGGGGGGGGGGGGGGCTCAACCCGGTCAGAGAAAGGTCCTCCGTCGTCCAGCAATGTCGTTGAGAAGANGGGGGCGGGGGGGGGGGGGGGGCTCAACCCGGTCAGAGAAAGGTCCTCCGTCGTCCAGCAATGTCGTTGAGAAGAAAAGCTAAATGGGCCCGAAGGGACGCGAAACGGGAGCCGGATAGACGGCGGCGTGAGGTGCAGTGCTGCCACCCCTCCGCTGGTCTCGCACGTCCAGCACTCCGGCGACCCGGCGAGCAAAGAGCGCCGCCGACAACCACGTCGGACAAGTCATTTTATTCATGCAAAGGCGACGAGGGAGCAGGGAGGGAAAAATCCCGTCTCATGCCTTTATAATGTCTGTTCAGAGAGGAAACACGTGCCGCGATAACCCATCACCCGGGACACCCGGCACCGCTCTCAAATTAGGTCCCGGACCCGTTTGAGGGGAACAAACGAGGGGTCCCTTTTTAAGCCGGACCACTCCGATCAAAAGCACTCCCTGTGGATCGCGGGGCGGGGGGGTCTGCTAATGGGGGCGGGGTGCTGCGCTACCAGGCTGCTCTGCGGTGCTAACAGTGCGTTACGCTCACTGGGGTCAGCGTGGGCTGGCGGCGGGAGGGTGGGGGGGGGGGGGGGGCTGCGCCCACCAATCCCTTTTGTCCCCTTTTTCTGTTTTTTCTCGCCCCCCAGGAACGCAATTACACCGGGNGGGGGGGGGGGGGGGGGGCTGCGCTCACCAATCCCTGTTGTCCACTTATTCTGCTTTTTCTCGCACCCCAGGAACGCAATTACACCGAGGAGTCGTCCCGCAGCCCCCCAGCGCCGTGTCCCCGTTCCCCGAGCGTGGCTGGCCGTAGGAGCGGGACCGGGGCCCCGCGCCGCCTCCCCGGCGGATAATTCGGGGGTGACGCCTCGGACAGCCGGCGGTTTAGATTTTGATTTATGTTCTTCTGAAGCTAAAATCAAAGATCCCATCTAGCGCTGCTCCGTGGCATCTGAGATGATGTATGGCGCCGTCTTGCAGGCCGCCGATGCTGCTGTGTCTTTGCCCTGGATTTTAATTGCTAAAGTAGCCGGTCGCTGCTCGGGATTCAGCGGCGAGAAAAAGGAGGAACCCCCCCCCCCCCAAAGTGCGGAGGAGACGGTGGCTTTGAAAGAAATTGAATTTAGTTTACAGTAAGTTACTGCTAAATCATTCATATCGTGGCCATAGGGGGCTTGTATAACAAGTATAACTAATGGCTCCTGTAATGGGCCAAACTTTGAAGTGTAAATTTACCATGTATATTTAATGCATGGAAATAATATTTTTTAGTTAAAAAAGAGTCGAGGGGGATTTTTATTCGGTTTCTTGAAAAATCGTCCCAGGTGTTTCTGTCGTACTGCGGTAATGGCCTTTGGTTGGCCAATTTGCGCTTTGTGTTAGACGCCCCCCCAGCATGTAAATGTATTGTAGTTGCGAAGCAGCGGAGGGTGAGCACTTAATACTCTTTCTACTGGAATTAAATAACTGGACATTTCAACTCTGTAATTTGTTCTGCAAAGAGCCAAATGATCAACGATTACCGTGAAAAATGGAACGTGTCGCAACGCTCCCGTTTTTAATCAAAACCCCCAGAATGTTTTCCTCGGCAGAAGTAGAAATTCACCTTAAAATTAAAAAAAAAAAAAAAAAAAAAAAAAAAAAAAAATCACAGGAAAAATAAACTACAGGTATTCAGAACCTGCAGGCAAATGACAAACTGCACTTTTAAGCACATACATATGACCACAGGAAGTACAGTCAAGGAGCAATAAGAGATTAAGAGACATGAGAACAACCCTGTAACATNAAACGTATGCAAATAAAATCAGTGTTCCACAAATCATAAATCAGAACAATGGTGCCCCCCCCCGCCATTAAAAAAGTAACGCTGTTTTCCAACCGGTGTCGTCTCCGCAAAATCAATGATGCAAATTAGAAAAACAAGCAGGCAATAAATTCGTTCGCGTCTGCGGTGCCGCCGCGATTTCGTAATCATTTTTAATAAAGCGTGATTGTTGTTGGTGGCGCTCGAATAATTAAATCAAACAGAGGAGCAAGAAAAACATATTCAAACATCCCGCCCCTCCTTTGCGTCTGTCTGCGTCTCCGCGTCTTTCCCGGGACGGCGGCGAGTCTCCGCGGTGCGACGGGGCGGCCGAGGCGGCCCGAGGTGACAGGAGCCCTCGGAGGTCATTTATAACGGCGACGCGGCGGCAGCGCTTTCCTAAATGAGGCCTTCGGATACCCAGACCCATCGTTTATTGTCGCGATTAATAAAAAACCGCCGCCGCCGGTGATAAATACGCCGGTCCTGGCCGACACTCGAGACGTGGAGCCCAGGTGCTCCGACGGCAGCGGATTCGGCCCCTTTTTACTTCCGTTTCAGGCCCTTTTCTGGTTCTCTTGCGCCATTTTAAATTCAGCTCTCTAATTTAGTCCCTTTTTAATCCCTTTTCACTCGCATTTTAGTCCACTTTAGTCCTTTTTCAGCCCCGTTTAGTCACGTTTTAGTCTTTTCGGTCCTTTTTACTCCTTTTAAGCCCCTTCTTTTCGCTCCTCCTTTTGCCCCTTTTTACTCCTTTTTTAAGTTCTTTTAATCGCGTTTAGTCCGTTTTCCAGTAAGTTCCATCTCAGTCCCCACCGAGTTCTTTTTTAGCCCCTAGTTTAGTGCTGCTTTAGTCCGAGGCCCTCTTTAGTCCCAGATTTAGTCCCTTTTTCCTCTCCCCTCTAAACGAACGGAACGCCGAGTCGCAGCCGCTCCTCTCCCCTTCCCCGCCGCCCCCCACGAAGCGCCGGCCCTCCCTCCTCCCGCGCGAGCGCCTCGGGATTAAGCTGCGTCTCCGGGGGCCGGTCTTCTCCGGCTCACCTCCGGCGTCACTTTATTACACCGGCCCGCACGCTGACGGAGGACAGAAAAAATTATACCTGAGCATCAACATAAAAAGTCACTTCATTTGGAGGAAGAATGTGTTGATGTCAGCCTCTGATAAAGTTTATGTCTTCCTGCCATTTTTTAAAAGTAAACATGCTCTACACTACATGACATTACTAAGTAGGTTAAGTATAGCCGCGAGCCGCCATCCATCACGACCGAGCGTAGCGCGTCCCGTCCCCTGAAAGGTAAAAGTTTTCCACTGTACCGAGATGACATTTAATTTTTCATATCTCTGCCGTAGAGTCCCGGAATGAATTTTGGCAGACCTGATGCAATTTAGCAGCTTGGCAGCTTAAAATTGGGCAATGAATCACGCGGATTCAATAGGAACGAGTGGCTGCATAACGTTTTCTCCGCGCCGGGAGAAAGAGAGAAGTGCCGCCTCCGTGGACAGGAGATGCCCTTGTTGGGGACTCCGCCCCGGACGTCCCCCGCCGGGAGGATCGGCACGAGCGCCTCGGGGTCTGCAGGTGCGCGCAGGTGCGTCGCACGCGCCCCACGGCTCCGCGGCGGAGGTGCGGAAGCCGCCGGCCTTCGTTCCCGGTCGGCAGGTGGCGCCGCGGTTAGAGAGTGCCATTTTGCGTCATTATTCCTGCCGCAGTCCCCTCGAGCAAGGTGCTTTACCCTGTGCCGATGCGGTGAAATCCACACGCGTGTACGCGCGTGCGAACGACGACAGGCACCTTGGCAGGTTAGCCGGAAAAGGCGAGTCTCCGCGGAGAACAAACAAACAACAGCAACCTGCGCTCTGCGATAAACGGGAATCTCACAATAGCAGCTGAGACCCAGCGCCACGCAGGGCGTATTTTTAGGTGGGATTTATTTTACACTCTTGGGGGTGTAAAGGCGCTTAAAAGCCACGTTTCCCCGACTGTGTGAACCCGCCTCCAGAGTGTGTCGGGGGAACGGAGACCAACGCGCTTCCTGGTCCGTCTGTGACCGCAGCCGTTCTGGGTTTTTATTTTATTACAAATAATCCCTCTCCTGCTGTAGATCAAGGTACGGATAGAGTGAAAATGACCCCGCTGTATAAACTGCACTGTAAGTCACCTTGGGGCAAAGGGTTAAACAAACGAATCGACTTTCCGAAAAAGAGAATAAATAATTATCATACGTGCAGTTTTCCAGTAAAATGTGCCCCGGTGTGAAAGGGGCAAAATCAGTGCAACACACTTGTTATGAACCCACTGCCATTTAGGCAAGTTGTGAAAAGCAAGAATGTGAACCAGCACTTAGTCCTGTGTAGGCATGACACACACACACACACACACACACACACACAGGAGTAAATGTGTTCAGATTGCAGCATCAGTACACACAATGAAAGAAAAAGTCTGTTTGTTTTGATAAAAATCTGTTTCAGTGCTGTGTTATCAGTCCCCCCCACCCCAGCGTATCCGTGCTTTTAAAAGGTGAGCAGGTCCACAGGGCCCCGTGTTTGATTTTTGACAAAGAGCAGAAAAGGGTAGAAATCGAAGCGTCTGGCTGCGGAGTCGACTCTCACCACCGTCGGGCCCAAACCGGCAGAGAAACAACCGAGGACGTGTGACGGCGGCTGTTTTTTAACCCGGCCGAGAGTCACGCCTGGGTCTCCCAGGAGCTGTGGCCGCCTGGTCATTTTTGGGGTCGCGGGCAGGAAAAGTAGCGATTAGCCGGGCGGTTTGGACCCCGGTGTGGCCTGTTCTCCCCGTGCGCCGCTCACATCGCCCTCTCACATGTGGCAATGACCGACCTTTGGACACACGCGCAGCGGTCCCGGTCCCCGTAAAGGAAGTTCTGTCACCAAAGTGCGTTCGGGCGCCGTTACGGTTTGAGCGCAAACAAAAGTCAGCGTACAGAGGAAGAATCCCTGGCGTCGCCGGGGGGGTCTGCCGCTGGAGGAGATCACGAGCTGCTGTCTTCGGCCCGTTTCTGCACAAGCGGCAGGAGCAGGAGGGGGAGGCAGCCGCACGTGAGCTCAGGGACGCGGCAAAGGGCCGCAAAAAGGATCAGTTAAATTCTGAAATGACGAATAAATGGTAGATACTGTAAAGTGGATAAAAAAAGTTACAGTTCAGATGAAGGATAAACAAGCAGGTTGACTAAATTTGATGGGTTTTACGAGGGACTGGATTCCCGCCCAGCGACTCCGGGACGGGCTCCGGACCGCCGCGGAAGAGGGGGGGTGGTTGCCGTGCCACCTGGAGACGTCGCCCACGTCGCCCACGTCGCCCACGCCGGACTCGCCCTCGGCGCCGGTCGCGGGGGCAGCAGGTAGCGTGGCTCCCGGGGGGGTCTGGGAGTGACAGGAGTAAAAAGGAGCCGGGCTGTAATAACATGTCATTTTGCTCTCGTCGTCTCAGTCGGCAGGAAGGCGAACATGAATAATTCACCGAGCGCGTCGCCGGCCGTCAGGTGGGTGTACCTGGCACACATGACGGCCGCCCGCCTGCACTGTTTACCGCTCCTCTCGCGCTTATTTAGGGTGGCAGTAATTAGCCCCATGCAGGCTGTTAAACTGTCATCTGCCCATTAGCAAATTCAATATTAAAGAGTTGCGAAGCCCCCCTCCCCCCCGACCGCAGAGTATAAACCGTAACGCGGCCATTTTTATACCTTAAAACAAGGACACATAAAAGTTTGAATGTTTTAACGTCAAGTTAACAGACAGTGTAAACGGGCGCAGTTTGAGACGCGTCCCTCCTAATTAATTTGTGTTCCTCCCCGAGACTAACAGCCTGTTCGTGCCGGGAGCTTCCAGCACTTTCCGCCTAAACCCTCCGTCGGGGGGGGGGGGTGGTCCTGATGTTCGGGAGGCGTGACGGGCCTCCGCAACAAAGCGTCGACGGCACGACAGAAACCAGGGCTGAATTTCAGCAGAATTTCAAACTGAGAACGAACATCAAGGAGAGCGGCTGAGCGGCCCGAGAGAAACGGCGGACGCGGAACCGGATCGCAGTCGGGTCCTTCCGTCGCGGCGAATCCCGGCACCTTCCGCCCTCGTCCTCCCCGCGCTCGACATGCCGCTTTCGCCCGGTCACCTGCGCAGATGTTTACATTCGTTCGTTTGTCTGACACTTTTCGCCAAAGTGGCGCCCGACCAGGAGGGAAACAAGTGCACCAGCAACGGACGAGAAGTTCTGGACACGGGAAGATCAGAGCCCTGCTGGTGTGTCTGATACCGCCACGTTGCCGGTTCACTTCCCTCCTTCCGTGTCAGATCAGGAGATGTGGGTTTGGGAGGGATGCAGCAGCTCTGAGGGACACAGGGAGATCGTTCCACCACATCGAGGACTAAACTGAGAACCTGCGGACTTCTGACTTTGTTGAGCGGGACCATCGAGCAGCCAGAGGTGGAGGCTGTCGGGAGGGACCGGCTCCCGTCGGTATCGGGGCGCAGATCCGCGGACCTTCGTGTCGGAAGTGGGCAACCAGGTGGCGGGAGGTTCAAGGCGATATAGTCAACCCCCGGGTCGCCTTTGTTCAGCCTGACGGTTGTCTGGTGCAGTTCTTCTCGTTGTTAACATTCGTTCCACTCGTGATGTTTCTGCCGCCGCAGCTGAGATTAAAGGTTAATGCAATGTTTTGCTTCGGTGTGCGGGGTAAAAAAGGCCAGAGTGCTTTTCTCCTCTCCCCTCCCATCAAATTACACGTCTCATTTTGAATCTGCCAGCTCTTGTCGCCGCTGTCAGTCGGTAGAGGAGAAGGTTCTCGCTCGCCGCCGCGATTTAGAAAATGATGTCGCTATTCACGATCCACTTAGCCCCGGTGGAAACGCCAGTCACGCGTCCCGCCGCCGGAGGACTCCTCCGCACGCCGGGCACTCCCCCCCCTCCGCGGTGCGTATCATCCTAATAGGAATGGAACCGAGCAGCTTCAGAGCACCATCGGCTGGGTGGTCTCCGTCACGCCGGACTGCCGGGGGCGGCCGGTGGAGAGACGTCCGGCGCCGGGTGAAGGTCCCCCGCCAGTCAGCGATGTCACTCGCGGTCCACGGAGACGCGGCGGGGACCTGACACCAGGGTGCGAAATTAGCCCGATTAAAACCTCACAGATCACCTTAATGTGCTTTTTTAATTCATTTATCAAGCCGTGACCGGTGACTGACAGCCAGCTTTAAGCTGCCAGCAGTGAAACTTGGCGGAGCCATTAGCCTGAGCGCCTGTCAAAGCCGGGGATGGGTCTCTTCCGGGGGGCAGGAGGACGTCTCCCCGGATCTAACGCGGCGTTTACCGCGAGTCGTGGGGATGTTTCTTCAAAGGGAAACCAGTCAATGGGGTTGGATCCTATAACCTGCCACCCAAGAACACAGTTTGTTCCTGGAAATCCTTTCTTACTGTGAATTCGTATGAATGAAAGACATTGTGAACATTAGATTATGGTAAATTTATTTGTGCTCTCGAGGTGGAAAACTGACAAACTGACGTTTGTATTAAAATACGACCAAAACCCTTTGAAGGTGACAGGTACTCGACGGGCTGACGTCGGGCATCACGACGACATAAGGAGGCGGTATCCCGTCACCCGCCGCTCCTCGGCGCCGCCTTCACACGTTCAGCTGCTCTGCAGCTCCACTGTGCACTGGGCAGGAGGAAACACACGTGACGCTGGGTGTGTGTGTTTCAGTTCGGTGTTTGGTGCGAAAAACAGAAGAAAACAATGAATATAAAATTCACACTCACTGAACAAGCTGAGCTTGTCTGAACAGCGCAGACAGGTGAAAGTGGCAAACAAGGGGTGATGGAGGCTGAGAGCTGCGCAGGAGGGGCAGAGGATCACGTGACTCTGCAGATGCGCATAGATCATTTATCTGAGGACCGTCGTTGGAGATCTGCAGGCCGGTCCAGGTCCCAAAGGCCACTTTCTCCTGTAAAGTCCCTGAGAAGGAAGAGCCCCACAGTGACCTCCAGAGACCACGAGACGTTCTCGGCTTCTTCGTCAGGTGGCTCAAACACTCCAGAAGCTCCCGGGACCCCTGGTGGCGCGGCACGTTACCCACCCTCCTTATTTCGCCTGCGTGACTCCCGCCGGGGGACTTCCCTGGTGGAGAAGAGTTTTTTTGTGAGAAGAAAAGCTGCTTTCTACTATTCATAAACTGGACAGCAACATCAGCCACCGTGGCATTTGAGGATAATGCCACCGAGGCATTAGCGCGTGCCGTGCGTGTGCGACCCCCCGTGATGAGGAGTGTGGACCCCGCTTCTGTCATAAAACAGGCGGAGCGCCATTCGGTGCCATTTTAAAACCAAATGTTACCTTAGATCCGCGGAGATCGGGGACTTATTACACCCAGGGAGGCCGGAGTTTCATTCGTGACCCACGACACGTCCGCGGCGCCCCGGCGGTGACCCCTGAAAACCTCCTTGTCGGTAACATTCAAATTCATCACCGTGGGGGGGGGGGGGGGTTTACTTTGTGTACCGCAGTAA